>CABFWB010000447.1:137464-175731 GCA_902151455.1 Timema bartmani | reverse complement strand
TAGTGAACCATAGTAAATAGCTCCCAAAGTGTCAGCTCTACTTCTCTACCGTATGTAAGAGAAGATTGGCTGTACTCAATACAATCTGGATATTCTTTAGGTATGAGAACCAAAGTAAATACCTCCAAAATGTCGGCTTTGTTACCCTTCTGTGTGAAAGAGAGGACTGGTAGTAATCAGTACAATTTAATTATTATTCACGGTATCTTAGAAAATACTGCATGTGTGTTTATATATATATATATATATATAATTTAATGATATTAGCCTAGTTTGCTGGATGTAAATGTATATATACAGAATGTTCGGTAATTCAACGCCCAAACTTCACATATATTTTCTTTTAACCAAAAGTAATAAAAAATCTCTATATTTTTACATCCAGCAAACTATGCTAATACCATTAAATAGTGTTCAAATTTTGGTGTACAGTGCCGGGAGGGCAAATCTGTGCAAGCATGCGTGTACAACAAGTTGCATATGAGCTAGGCGCACGGCACTGCACATGTAATAATGGCAAGCACTTGCTGTTATGTATGGTCGTTAATGACGACCCTTAGAACTTATTCGCATTTCTAGATTGACTGGTGTGTTTGTTGTTTAAAATTAATTGTGGTATGTTCTGCTGCTTTGCTCCAAGATGTCGAGGTGTATAGTGTCACGCGCCTAACTCCTATACAACTTGCTGTACACGCATGTTTGAATAGATTTGCTCTCCAGGCGCTGTACATCTAAACTTTGCACACAATGTAATGATATTAGCACAGTTTGCCGAAAGTAAGTGTATAGAGATTTTGTATAAATTTTGGTTAAAATAAAATATATTTTTGTATAAATTTTGGTTAAAATAAAATATATTTTCAGTTTGGGCGTTGAATTTCTGAGTAACCTGTAGATATATATATAATTTTCTGTTTAAATAATAATTTACATCCACACTTAAATATATTTGTATGAGTAAAATTAACATTTGAATTCCTTTAACTCAGAAATTTGAAGCCGTTATTCTCGCATTCAAATACTTTTACAGTAATCATTCTAAATTCTACTTTCCTGATCCCTGCCTCAGGTGTATAAATACGTGGATAGTTCGAAAGAGTATTAGGACGTGGTGAACAAATAATAATAATAAGAAGAAAATAGATTTTAGTTATAGTGATAATACAATGTTAACGTATACAAGTTTCTCGTGCAATATCTACTTCAGGTAGTAGGACCTACATGGAACAGACTTCCATAGCACTCCACCAACTAAGAGCTTCTTTTAATCATATTTTAAAATCAAAAATACCGATTTATGGTAATGGGAGGGGTTTGTGGAAAAGTAAAAAAATACAGTAATCCTTTTATTTTTGACTCCGCGATTTGATATTTATTTGTTTTTAAAAAAAGTCCTATTGGGCTTTGTTATCATTATGTTCCCCTTCTTTTTTTATCTTTATTTTCACGGCCACAAATTCAAATCGCAGAATCAAATCTCCGTTGTGGCTAATTCTTCTCGCTGGTAGACTACGTTTACATCCCGCTCGCTTTGTGACGACCGGGAAACAATTTCCTCTTTTCAAACCGTCGCGGCGTTATGAAAGGTTGGTATGGTGTGATATTCTCTACCTACCTCAACAAGTATCTTTTTTTTCTATTTTCTTGTACCTCTCGGGTAGAGAAAATATTGTAATCATAAAAAATTTGATTTCGAGATTTTGATGGAAGACCTCTTTAATTTGAAAAAGTATTTTTTTTAATGCCATCTGTCTTTTACAAAGATTAAAAACGAAAGCATTTTAGCGATTGGGCTGAAATTTGGTATCTAGATTTTTCATAAGATTCCTCAAAGCTCTTTTTTAATTATCTATCTAACAATAAAATAATTGTAGTTTAATTTGGGGTGAAAAGAGAAAAAATCAATATTCTCAAAAATCTTATATCAATATTTTGATAAAATTTCGTGTCTAGACTTTGTTTAACATTATAAACAAAATGGAAACGCTCATTTTTTCCCAATAAATTACTTTGAGACTACTTTACATCAGCGGAAATGTCAAATTTTGATCGTAATGTATCAGCAACTATTTGAGATACGAACCAACTTACTATAGAAAAATTGTATTTCTATTAAAGATAAAAAACTTTAATTTGAAATATATTTTTAGTTGCGATATGAGAAATTGATTGTTATTCTCTTTGGGTGAAAAGAGATGTTACTTTATTTTCAATATGTAACTGTAACAGTGTATATTATTTGATTTATGATCTTTGGTGGAGCGTTTATGCAATAATGTATATTGAAAGTCTGTGTGGTACCATTTATTTATTTTGTGTTAAGGGAATTTTAGTCAATGGTGTGATTCAAATGGAGAGTTGACTGCATTTTAATTTGAATTTCTAGGTAGTGTTATGGGGTCGTTCATCACTAACCCACCGGTGAGCAGCTGGAGTAAGGGAGTAAGGCATCAATCTAGTCTCGTCTGGTTTTCCTGTGACTAGGAGGTAAGGATTCTAACCTCAACTGGGGTTATTGGGGTTTTTTTCCATCTTAATATTTTTCGATTCTTTTTGAAGGAAGATGCGACAAATTCTATCTACTCAGCCTTACCATATCAATATAATTCGTAGCCCAGTAGGGGAAAGATTAGCCAGTCATTTGTTATACAATCATTAGACCTTTCTAATACACGATTATGACTAAAAATATTTAATTGTAATATTTAAATTAATAAGAAAAATATTTGCTGGTGTCCTTATGGGGTTTGAGATTAAAAAGTTGTCCTAGAAAATATGTATAATATAACTTTTCCTCTTTTGTTCCTATAACCTTAAATTGTTTTTAAGCTCAACAATAGCATATAATCCATTGTCATTTATCTTACGAAGTGTTCAGTAGAAGGCTTAGAGATACTTACGTATCATATTCTACCCTGAAGCTACATCCATGGTCACAAAAGAACATAGATAAATATATACTGTTTTAGTGGTTTTTGAAACCTCCGAATGTTCAAAGATAGTTGAATATTGTTTTAGTGGTTTTTGGAACAGCAGAACGTTTAAAGATAGTTTAAGATTGTTTTAGTTGTTTTAGAAACGTCAGAACGTCTAAAGATAATTGCAGATTCTTTTAATGGCTTTAGACTTTTAACTGCCTTTCCGTTTAGAAACACTGCAGTGAGATAATATTTCCATTTAAATAGGCGATGCCCCTAAGGAAGTTTATAATATCAAACTGGTGTGGCTTTCTCCGGGTCATTCATTATGTACGACGAGGCGAATGACCTTGGTTATAAACAAATAAATTATAGTGTTACTAAATAATATATTCATGGATATCTTATATTAGAATCAAATGTTAACATAAGTGGATTATATCATAACTAACGGAGTATTCAAAATACACGAGAAAGGATTATTTTTCTTTACAATGGCTAGTACAATGAAATAAAACTTATGAGCCAAGTTCTCATGGATCCTATGAATTACTATTTTATATATTATCTTTCTTACTGACTTGTCCGACACCTTAGCTCAGTCGGTAGTGTAACTATCCGCTAAAATAAGAGTGACGAGTTTGTCTCCTGGCACGGTTGAAAAATTGATCATTAGTAAAATGTAGCGTTTTCCCTTTCACAGTGATGAATTAGCGGCTGGGGGCTGGATGTTGTGTCTGTTCTAGATTTAATTAATTTATTAACTCATGTAGTAATACAATCGATCGGTTCATAAAGTGCACGTTAAATATCTTAAATAAATTAAACGTAAAATACTTAGCTACTATAAGGGCGATAGGAACTCGAAAATTTATTGCCTCACAAAAATACGCCATTCATTCCCATATTGAGTTAGTTCTGTTAATTCCACCTCCTTCCACCCTATTTCTTTCATGTCCATACTAATGTTATCCTCCCATCTGCGTCTAGGTCTCTCCAATGGTCTCTTCCCATTAGACTTACCGATATATACCTCGAAAATGGTTCTAGATTCTTCAATTCACATTGCCCATCGTATTCTGCGAGATTTGATTATCCTTATCGTTTGATGAGTACAGGGTATGTAGCTTATCATTATGTAACATCAACCACTCCCCACTCCCCACTCCCCACTCTTCATCCCTTTATGGACCCAATATCTTCCTAAGCACCTTAATTTCGAACACCCTAAATTTATTTTCATCGTGTAAGGTAAGAGACCACGTTTCACAACCATAGAGAACAACCGGATAAACTATTGTTTTGTATATTCTGAGTTGTACATTCCTTGAAAGCAAGTGAGAGGTTGACAACTCACTGACCGAGTATATTCAATTATATATTTTTCATATTTAATTTAATTATTATTTCCTAGCCTCTTTCGTAAAACGTTCAATCTTACTCTATTGCATTAGGTAAAATATACACGATTTGTTTGTATTCATATAGAGTTAATATTTAAAACAAATTCAATAATAATGTTATAAGCACATTAAATTTGAATAAAATCAGCAATATCATTTTCCATATAGGTTAGTCAAAGGCGTTGTTGTCGCTATAGACTGGACTGCTGATGATGGATAGATTGGGGTTCAAATCCTGGTTGGGGCTACTGAGGGTATTTTTAACTAAATTGCTTCACACTCTACCTCCACGTGAATGCGGTTACTTGTCCTGTAATTTTCTCTTTCTCATAATTATTCCATTATCGTAATTTATGTATTCGTTTAACTCTAACGGGTTCTAAGATGTGGTGGAATAGTGAAAAATCAATATAGTGTGTGTCTAGCCTAGTGTTCAGAGCTCCTGGCTACAGATATAAAGTTCCTGGTTCAATCTCCAGTGCTTCTTTATTTTCTGTGAGGCAGTGAGTCTGGAACGAGGTCAAACTCGGCTTCGTGAGGACAAATGAGGAATTACTTGAATAAATAGGAAGTGGCTTCGGCCTAAAAAAAAACTGAGGATTAACGGCCGGAGTGTTCGTTGTGCTGACTACATGACACCCTCTATCCGAGATTGTTAGTACTATCACTGCTTTAGTGATATTTAATCAAATTCGTAAGTATTTTCAAATCAATAAAATCGGTAAGTTGTGTATCGTAAATAAGTTATTTTCTTAAATTAAATGTGTTTGCGTCTATCCAACAGAAATTTAGGATAGAAAATATTTTTATAGTAAAAATTTGTAAAATGTAGATTAAAAAAAACCAAAAACCAATAGCCTAGATTCTACAAAAGTATACAAACATACAAACGACATACTGTAAACAAGATCGTGGGAGGGGATGGGATAGGGAGGTTGGAGCCCTAATAAAATATACACTTTATAAAAATCTAGTTTTTTCCGCCCTTTTCTCAATACTTTATCTACACTTATTATGTATATGAGGGGGAAAAAAAGTCTGGTTACAAATCGCACCTTCCCCCCCATTTTTTTTTGTTCCAACCCTTTTCCTTTATCATCCCCCTTGAAATTAAGACATAATTGTTATTTACTGCCGAGCCAAATCGCAGTAGAAGGCAATTAAGAATTCGGGAAAAGAGCGTCAGAGAAAATACAGGGTGGATTGAGGGAGTGTGAGGGACGAGGGAAGAGGGTATATTTGAAGCCTAAGCTGAAACGCAATTTAAATTGGGTTTTCTTCGTCGCGATCAGTGTGACAAGAATTTTCTAGTGGATCACACGACGTTTCGAAGATTCGAGTTCGTTTAGTTTGTTCCTTGAAGTCATTACAACGTGAGAGGTTGATTTAAAATGTGTGAGCTTTTGTTTGTGTTTTTTACCACCTCCAAGAGTAACAACATAGAATTACAACCAAAACAACAACAACATTTTTAAATGATTAATTTATTAAAAGAAATTCAATGTAGTTTTTTTTAATGTGTAATCACTTTTTTTTTAACATCGGCACAAAAATTAGGGGAATGAATAAAAGAAATCGCGTAGAACCAAGCTTATACCTGTGAAAACATTTTTATTTTATCAAAAATGATTTTTTTTTACATCCATTAATATTTCCAGCCTGTGGCCTGGGTCAGTTTTTTATTCAAGCCATATAATTTCCACTACCGGCTGGCTAGTCCTGTCGTAGCTTCAGATGCCTTATAATCTAACCTAAGACTAGGACAGACACAACATCCTGTCCCCGACCGTTAATTCATTACTGTGAAAGGGTAAAATCACATTTCACTAATGATAAATTAATTGGCCATGCCATGTATTCACCACTTTATAATTTTAAATTTTGATACAAAACGTGAATATCACAATATCAAAATACAGATTATATTCTAAATATATGTTAAAATTTGAAATTTTTCTTGAAGATTAAGTTATAACTTCTATATACAAAATATTTATATTCTCGATTATTGGTGCTAATTAAAAAATAAAGAAGAGTAACATAATATAACATAACATAAATAATTTGTTTGTTAAAGAGTTTAAACAATTATAAGTTACAGATAAATATAACAGTTAAAAATATATAAAAGTAATTATTCATTTGTAATGTTTTTGGCCTTATTCTATCCTTTGAATCCACCATATTAAATTCTCAATTCGCACTATGGATGTTAGAAAATAGGCTAAGGTGTACACCCTAAAAATTCCCTAACTGCTTATTTAAACTTTAAAATTGCTTGGTTGATTTGAGTTTCAAGATGCACCTCCCAGTTGTCACGCAGTCTGGGGCATTAGGCTCACCTTTGGGTTTCATTAAGTAGACTTGAAAAGTGTCAACTTTCTATCTTTCTTATGTTTGGAATCACACACACAGGAGGCTACGTGGTTAAAGGCGGCAATATCTCAATAAACAGTTAACTCCGCTTACAGTGAACCACTAAAGACCCAGGTATTTGGTTTACAATTTCCAAAGTTCACTAAAACCGAAATGTGTTTCCACATAACCGTAAGTAAGAGGGTTAGAGACAAACAAAACAAAATATCACAGTTGAAATATATTTATTGGAATCTATGTGCTGTTGCTTGCTTCATAGCATTATAATTAATATTTTATTACTTTTAATGTGGTAATTAATCTATTTGTCTGAATATGTGTCCGCGTAAATGTAAGACCAAATAACATAAAGATGTTAAACGTTACTTAATTGTACGTTTTATTTGTTAAAGAATCACTATTTGACTATTTATGTGAATATAAAACAACCAACACAGAATATAGTTTCTCTTTGAATTTAAGATTGAAATGTAATCTGTAATAATAATTACTCTTTGGATTGCAGTTGGTTTGGTGATCAAGTTAAGGTGAATTCACACGTGCGCTGAAAGCAGTACAGTGAGTCCACACCTCTTAGTGGTGCAGCTGTTCACACACTCGTGGAAAGTTGGGAATCTATGTCTACCCATGATGTATTGAAACGTCAAACATAAAAATGTAAATATTACAATCAGTGCAAGTTATTTAAAATAAAATTATATGTTTTACCTACTGCCTAGGTTTGATTTTGTCATCGATAAAGCTCATGGCTTCCAATAAACTGTCGTTTTTCATAATCACTTTTGAGATACGCCATCTTGAGAATGTGCTGTGTTTATAAATAACGCATGATTGAAAGTTTACGCATGCACTGGTCGGGTCTTCTTGACCGACTTTCTGTAGAAGCGCTGGAAAAGTTGAAATTATCTCTTCTTGAGCAGTGTGGGCTAGGGCCACGCGGACTTGTGATTGGATTAGAACTGTCACGTGACCAAATATTAGTACTGCTCTCGTTTCACAGAGAACTTGTGAATCCACAGTAAGACGGAAAAAATTAAATTCTATATTCAGGGTTTGTTTGTTGATATTACCGAACACCTCGTTACCAAGAAGACTTACCAAAAAAATTTATACATTAAGATAGTATATTCGAGTTAAATTTAAAGTTAGGCAAAGTTATGCAAATGTAACCACACTAACAGTAATTTTTGTAACACTGTTTCAATCGTTGATGATATAGCGTGATGGTATATTGTTCGTCCTTTTTTTTAAAAATAAGGAGTACAACAGAAGGAGTCTTATCTAGATCCGATGAGTACTTTTTGAGTTTACTGGAAACAAACGGAATAAATCAATCGTACAGTACATACAAATTGACAGTCTTATTATATGGATAGATACATTTTTTATAAATTTATTCTGTAATTTATTAAAGAAAGAACTAATTAAAAAACTATTCCACAAATTTGATGACCTTTTTATGGTCAATAAAAGATAATTTATTAATTCTTAGGATATATGTTCATACTTAAGAATACTTTTTTAATTGTATAGATTTGTCATTCCAAATAAATAAGATCTTTAATTTCTTAATACCTGTACTTGTATGCATGCCGGCTAAACTTTAAGCTCGTCTAGTCTGGTTTTCTGGTAATGGAGAGGTCAAGGATCAAACCCCGGATGGGTGCATTGAAGTTGTATTTTTCTAAATGTTTGCTCGATATTCTTTTACACAAATACGGGTACATTTCCTCTAAATTATTCTTTCTTGTCCCTAAAAAATTAACGTATTTAAATGCGTACATCACAGATGGTAAGACGTGGCTAAAAAAATTTATTCAATATTAACCTCCCTACAAGAAACTATATCATTTTAATAACGAATGCATAACTACTGATATTTGTGAACGTCAAACTCGCATATTACGGTGGGAAGGAGATTCCACGCGAATAGAAGATTCTAGAGCCATGTTCCGGGTGTTGACTGGTAGACCCAATGGGAAAAAATCAATAGTAAGACCTAGACGAAGATGGGAGTGTAACATTAGAATGGACCTGAAAGATATATGGTGTAATGAGGTGGGCTGGATAGAATCAGCTCAAAATGGAAACAAACAAAATGGCGATGTGTATTAATGACATTTCCCATGTTTAAAGTGGATCTTGATACGGTATATGATATGCAACTGTCACTTTTGAGAAGTATTATCAATGTAGACAAAATAATATCAAGTATATAAATAATGTATACGGTACTTAATATTAGTTACTAGTAAGTGTAAATATGTCAAAAATTTTATATATATATATATATATTCAAATTGACCACAAAAGATAGTTTGTAGATATTCTTAAAGCTTTCCTTACTAGCAAAATTTGTATTACTATGATTTTACTATTAATTATATTTTAAAATACTAAATATGTTAAGATTATAATCAGAAAGATTTATAAAATACAATACATGGACTAGAGGTGTGCTGTTGAATCATATTTTAGTAGTAAATATGTATCAAATACGACTATTATTTCAAAAGGTTATAAGATTAAACACATTAATAGATACATTGGATTATTTTCACTATCACTATTAAGCTTACTTTTTGTTATTTTTTCAAAATATAGCTTCAAATATAGGCTACAGTGTAATTCTAATAATGTGTCATTTTAAAAAATGGATTTGTCCTATTGATAAATTAAGTCATGCAAATTCGATACTTCTCGATTCGACCCTTCGGGCGCTAAACCAAAGGCTCAACGCTCGAATAGTTATACGAAGATCATTAAAAGAATGTGTGAAACATGTATTTACCAGTGACACTTACGCTTCACTAAATATACCAAATCTTCATCTTGAACGTGATCCATTAACTTTGTATTTATCCAACAAACGCGTCAAAGCCATTCGTCCGACAGTTTCATGAATATCAATCGGAAAGGAGTATAACGGTATTCAATCTGCTCAGCTTCTGTCACGAATCGCCTCCCCACCCCACTCAAAAGTGATAAAACTCATTTAATATACATTGCCTTGTCTTAGAGACGAACCACGGGTGCCAGAAATGACGTATATTTAATCCTCCTCCCCCTGTTTTTTAAAAAAGTTTCTTTGAATTTAAAAATAATTCAAATTTCATCTCTATTATTCTATAAATAATTACATTATTGTGGTTTCAACAATATGGTTATATATTTTGCTCAGTATTCTTTATTTTTTGTACACCACATTTGAGCCAAGAGTATTCGAATACTTAAAATAATAGGGCAGGAGTGATTAAGTTAGACTTGAAAGGTAACGTGCCCGCATTTTCTTGCAAAGAGAGGAGGAAACTATTCATAAAATAAATGGTACCGTTCATCTTTAGCTAAAAATGGAGATATTTACTCAAAAATCGTAAAATATTAGGCAAAAGAAATTAAATACATTGTAAAAGAAACATAATGGAAAAAAAAGCTTCACACTGCACCCAAGAGCATAAATGAAATAATATACACTGCTATAGAAACATATTGAGGAAAAAAAGGAACATTTTGGTTTATCAAAGAGCATGGCAATCAACTCCCCATTTCCAAAAGCTCTAGGTAAAACTATATTTTAACCTATAGCTCGGAAAATATTAATTTTATATAATATTATTTCATGTAAATGCTGTTTATTTTTAAGGGTCCTATAAATCTGCAATGATAAGTTATTTCATATCTTAAATAGTTGCGGAGATAGGATCAACATTAAACAAATCCGCCTCTGTAAAGCATCCTCAAAGTCACTTTAATGGTAAAATAATATGCGCTTTTTGTAATGTCAAACAGTGCCTACATACGAATTTTAAACGAATAGTTAGAGCTTATTTTGAGACAGTTGATTTTTATTTTAGCCCAAAATAAACTACCTTTCATTTTAGAGTAAAATAGACAGTTTCAAAAACTCCTCGGGCGAACCTTATAAAAACCCTAGGTACGAAGTTCTAGCCAGACCGGTAAATTTTTTTGGCTCTAGCCTCAGTTCAAATAGATGGCATCGCAAATAACCACTTTTTTAGATTCAGGGGGTCATGAAAAGTCGACATCCATCAAAATCAGTTTCAATTATTTTTTGCAATCACAATACTTTCTTTCTCTGAGGAAAAGTAAGAAAGTAAAACCCTATCTCAGTAAAACCGACCCTCACGCCACGTCACCGGGAAACCAGGTAAGAGGAACCTACCTTCTTAGTTGGTCTCATGGTCTAAGGCGTCACTCTCGTGTTAGACTAGACTGTCGATGACAGGGAGATCAGGGCTCGAATCCCGGTCGGGTGTACAAAGGGTGGTTCTTCCAATATGGTTTTCAGCTCTTCCTCCATGCAAATTTGGACACATTTCCTCTAAATTTAACCTTCCTTATCCCTAACACATTATAATAATTCGTATATATGCGTATAACCTAAACAGGTAGTGAGACGGGGTACTAAATAAAAAAAGAGGAGCTTGACATTTAGTACGCGTATGTGAATCACCTTTTATAAATCACACTAGGTTATTTAGTTGTTTTTTTTTAACGTCGTTGCCTACTTGGAGATTTAGAAGCTATTTTGCGAAGCGGTTTGCATCTTAACCCGACGCACCTAAGCAGTCTAAGCACTATTGCACTTAGACGTCAATGTACGAAATAGAAAGGGAGGAAAGAAAATTATAAGTTCACCCAAAGATGGCTCTTGTTTATGTGCTGACAACCCTTTCCTTCTGATGAGTTTACACAGTCACTTTTATATTTGCGCCTTTAAAACATTGACTTGCTTTTTAATTTTACCTTCTCCTTGTTTCCTATTCTACATAGACATATGCTAGCACGGACTTTTTTAATCTACATCCTGGCAGTAAGATTCCTACAGGCAATTTCGTGACCAAGACAAATAGCCTAAGTTGTAGAAGATTTATATATATATAAAAATACGTTTACAAAAAACTACTTAAAGACAAAAATAATAATTTTGTGTAACTGTAAGACTATTTTTAGAATTCTGTAAGAATGTGTGGTTTTTGTTTCAACGTTATATCCTTAAAACTGGCCGAGTAAAACTTAAATCCATTAACTTGGGAAATCCTATCTTGACCGACAGTGACGTTATTGGTAGACAACATCCATACGCAGAGATTTAAATTTGTGTCCCCACGGCCTTTGGCAGCTCTCCTAATAGTGTGGATTTCTGGGGATAGGGAGGTCGATGTTAAAATCTCGACTGGGTGCACTTTGGGGTGATTTTCATTATGTAACTTATCATAGTAATTTTACCATCCTCTCTCCATGCTAATGCGGGTGAAATTCCTCTGCAAACCTCCCAACAGCTACCAATTTGAGTAAATTTTTTTAATGCCACATTTTTCTATCTGTTCAGATAATACATATATGTACAAATTACGCTAATGATTTTAGGGATGAGGAAGGTTGAATTTAGAGGAAGTATACTCACTTCCCGTGGAGGGAGATTGGAAAATCACTTTGGAAAAAAACATTCTCAGTACACCCAACCGGGGTTCGAACAGCAATCTTAATTCTTCCTATTCTCAGCAGTCTAGTCTAGCACGAGAGTAACGTCTTAGACCATGCGGCCACCGAGGCAGGTTTGAGTATGTCGTTATCATGATTGGAAATTGAACATAGGGGTTTTAAAATATCTAGTCTGATTTATATAAGAATGAACTTTTAGACAGTCATGTAAATGTTTTGAAAACAGTTTTAATGTATTCATACGTCCAGTCATGTGATCTTCAGGCATACATTTTAATATATAATTGCAATAACTATAAAATCAAATAGCTCACATCGGTGGTCGCATGGTTTAACGCGTCATTCTCGTATTAGACTGGATTGTGGGTTACGGGGAGATTAAGGTTTGAATCCAATACGGTTTCACTTAGGGCCTTTTTTTAAATATTCACCCCCTCCTACGTCAATCAAATGTGGGTACATTTCTTAAAATTATGTTGTTATCATCCCTACCATAATACTCGTTATTTTAATGATAAAATCTCTCAATATAAAACAGATGGTGTGCCTCTACAGTTTTAGTAGCATGTTCAGTGTACCGTCAGTTGAAAAGAGTTTAAACTTACTGTTTAATACAGCGAAAATAGAGTACTACCGCTTGAGAGCACCTGGTAAAATGCTGCCTCTCAATCTAATTGGCAGACCGGTTGACATTATCTGAGTCTCACTTAAGATGGCCTGCCCATCCAACCAAGTTGACAACATATTGACTGAGATGTCTGTCTGTTTCCTTATCATGTTCCTGTCAGCAGACTACTTCAACATTCAAGTGCTGCATTAGATTAAAAAGGACCACCTGGTAGGGACTATCACGCACCTATAGAGTTTAAAAAAGCATTATTATCATCTTTCACGAATATCGACCCTAGTGGTCTGCTTCGGTATCCTGGTAGATATTTCTCAGAAATCGTTTTAGTGGTCTGCCAATCATTTTTTCACTGAGTTGGTTTTGCACGCACTTAACACTACGCTTCATCGTAGTTCAAGAGGAGTGCCCTATATTATCCCCTAATACTACGCTTCAGCGTAGTTTATATGAAGTGCGCTTTTCTCTCTCTTAATACTACGCTTCAGCATAGTTCAAGACGGGTGCGCTCTGTCTCCCATAATACTACGCTTCAGCGTAGTACAAGAGGAGTGCGCTATACTCTCCCCTAATATTACGCTTTAGCGTAGTTCAAAAGGAATGTGCTCTATTCTCACTAAGTTCACTTTTGTCGATGTGCGTTAATAAAAATAGTTTAACTACAGAAATGTATTTTTAAAACTGTATAAAAGCTTGTATTTTATGAGAAAGAAGACTGAGATATACATATCTTCATGATTTGGCATAAATTTAACTTAATATAGAAGTCAAAAAAAGTAAAAAAATTACCCTGTGCAGTTGTCCGTTGGTTATATGGTATGTGTATTTATGTATAGCCCAATTTACTTGCAGGGAACATTCTGAAAAGCCTTTATTTCCTACCAGAATTATATTATATTCTGGTAGGAAAAAAGACCTTCCAGATGGTTCTTCGTGAGAAAGTTGGGCTATACATTGTATGTATGTATGTATGTATGTATGTATGTATGTATGTATGTATGTATGTATGTATGTATGTATGTATGTATGTAAACAGTCGACAATTCCCAGGCTATCATAAATCAAACCTAATATATTTGAATTCACTTAGTATTTTATCACGATGGAACCCTATTGAAATTAATCCCAATTGGATAACTGAAAGTAGAATTTCTCTTAAAAAAATTAAGTCCTGAAAAAAAAAGTTAACAAAAGTGGTGTACTCTTTTGGTTGTCAATTGTTTTAGAAATATTTTGAAACTTTTTGTACCCATTTGTTTTTGTAACCCCGTACTTTTTCTAAAATTGGCCTAGTCTGATGTTTTTTTTGTGTTATTTCTTCGTTATTTTTATGACCCATGAATGTGAACTAGATCTTTTCACCCAAAACTTTCGTTTCTGATGTAGTTAATCATTGACATTTTGTTTTTATAGGAGTCCATTCATCCATGCCGTATGTTAGTTTTGTAATTGATAAAGGTTCGTTTATTTTCAATATTGCTCCTCTTTATCTTTAATTTTGTTTCAGAACGTTATTTAATAGGTGTATGTTTTTTAAACCCTTCGTAATTTGGTGCTGAACATTTTTTTCACCCTCATATGATACCATCCAAGATAATTGAACATATTCCCTTGGTCCAATATTTTATTCTAAGTTATAATTTGGCTGCGTAAAGGTTTGAGATAAATTAAGTGTGTCAATATAGACAAATTGTTCGTTAGGACCAAACGGAATGTAAATAGGCGATGCTTTGACAACAAAATACTGTCGAAATAAGCATGATTTCTGAATTACATCCGGATTGTTAAATAAATAAATCTTTCAAAGTGTACTCGCATTTGTGTTGAGGGAAAGTTGAAAGCTATGAAGGGAAATCCACCCTTAGTACACCCGACTTGTTCGAACCCTGATCTCCCCAGCCTCCTCTCCTTCAGCCTCTTTCTAATCTGTTGCGAATGTGACGCCCTAAAATCCTAGTTCATTCGACCACCGAAGCGTGTTAAGAAAAGTGTGTGTGTATTTCTGACCTATATAAGTTTTTCTCTTTGTGTGTCTGGGGACACTCAGGTCCTAGCTATAATATTAGATATACACTTATATAATGATATAATATATGATTCCTCCTAGGATTGAAAGATATATTTAGATCCTGGCTAAAATTATAAAATATTCTCCTAGCATACGCGGGAATATTTCGGTACTGGTCATAATTCTTGTTCTTTCACTTTGTATGTAAGACGACATATAGCTACTGGCTATAATTATTGTTCTTTCTCTTAGTATGCGCTGGTATACATAAGTACTATATTTAGGTGATGGCTATTATTCTTGTTCTTTTGCTTAGTGTACGTTAGTATATTTAAGTACTGGCTGTAATTCTTGTTCTTTCTCTTGATATGAGTGAGGATATTTAAAGTACTGGCTATAGTTCTTGTTTTTTTCTCTTAGTATGAGTGAGGATATTAAAGTACTGGCTATAGTTCTTGTTTTATCTCTTGGTATGAGTGAATATATTAAAGTACTGGCTATAGTTCTTGTTTTTTCTCTTAGTATGAGTGAGGATATTAAAGTATTGGCTGTATTTCTTGTTCTTTCTCTTAGTATGAGTGAAGATATTAAAGTACTGGATATAGTTCTTGTTTTTTCTCTTAGTATGAGTGAGGATATTAAAGTACTGGCTATAGTTCTTGTTTTTTCTCTTAGTATGAGTGAGGATATTAAAGTACTGGCTATATTTCTTGTTTTTTCTCTTGATATGAGTGAGGATATTAAAGTACTGGCTATAGTTCTTGTTTTTTCTCTTAGTAAGAGTGAGGATATTAAAGTACTGGCTATAGTTCTTGTTTTTTCTCTTAGTATGAGTGAGGATATTAAAGTACTAGCTATAGTTCTTGTTTTTTCTCTTGATATGAGTGAGGATATTAAAGTACTGGCTATAGTTCTTGTTTTTTCTCTTAGTAAGAGTGAGGATATTAAAGTACTGGCTATAGTTCTTGTTTTTTCTCTTAGTATGAGTGAGGATATTAAAGTACTAGCTATAGTTCTTGTTTTTTCTCTTGATATGAGTGAGGATATTAAAGTACTAGCTATAGTTCTTGTTTTTTCTCTTGATATGAGTGAGGATATTAAAGTACTGGCTATAGTTCTTGTTCTCGCGCTCAGTTTGCGTGGGGTTTATTAGGTTCTAGCTATATACGTGGGAATACTAACGTATTGTCTATGATGCGAATCTCCTACTTGAATTGTATTCTAATAGATTTTAGTTCATCGGCCTTGAAAACACGTTTTAAATTATCATTCTAAGCTACTTGTGCATTAACCAGTC
Source organism: Timema bartmani (assembly GCA_902151455.1). NCBI lineage: Eukaryota > Metazoa > Arthropoda > Insecta > Phasmatodea > Timematidae > Timema > Timema bartmani. Next base: position 159,638 of record CABFWB010000447.1, on the reverse strand, counting down.
TCGGTTAGAAGCAACTTGAACCGAGTGAAAAGTGCGATGATAGTTTCATTAAATAGAAATGATCTCAATTGCTCGGTTTAAAAATGTGTGTATGTAAGTTCCTTTCCCCTTTTGTGTGTTTGTCTGAGATCGAACCCCGATCTCTCGTTTCAATGGCCCATTAAAAAAAATTTGTACTCAACAAACTTTTCTTTATGCTGTACAATTTAATACAATACACTACACGGCCGAATTGTTTGTATATATTAGGGTTTTGATAAAAAGGATTTTTTTTTAAATACGTATTCTGTTCATGTCAATATTTATTACGTTTTACGTTATTATTATTATTATTATTATTATTATTATTATTATTATTCCATAGGTATTAATAATACCCCTGAAAAGTAAAAGTTAGAGAGTACAGATCCTCATGTATAAATATGCTGCACGAAAATTGTCTTAGTAACTTTTAAGATTATTAACAAATTGTCTTCCTATCTAGATTGAACTTAAACCTACCCGCACTTGGGTTTAGAGAATCCAAACCAGGATCGAAGCTCGGTCATTTTTGGTCAAAACTCGGGTGTACACCTTCATATCGCATGTCGTCCTGGTCGCAGTTACTAACAGATCGAGCTTTAGGACCGACGGATCGGGTATCTTAAATGGCGTATACTCTCCCACCACTTTAAATAATTCCCTGACTATGCTGGAGAACCAATAGGAAAGAAGGGGTGTACGATGGACAACAAATTGAGCTTCACCAGTTCATTGAATGTCATTCCTTGCGTATATACCAACAAATCGAGTATCTTAAGGGTCTTACTATTTCCAACCCCTCTCATTAACTCCACCGACTATACTGGCTAATCAAGAGGAAAGGAGGGCCTCTCCTAACCTTGGCCAGTCCCAAGTATAAGCTAGCAATTGCCTCATGTTGACTAATAAAATAACAGGTGTAGAAGGGAATTGAGATAGCGTCAAACCAAATAGAAATACATCTATATTTACCTTCTAAATGTTTAAAATAAATTATGTTAAAATAAATAGATGATAAACACAACCTTAGGCTCATAAAGGGGAAAAAGTGGACCTAATTGTTTATAGATTTAAAAGAAAAAGTTATTCAAACGACAGATCGACAATTATTAATGATTATTTTAGTAAGATTGTGGTAGAAAGAAACTTTTAGAACATACAAACATATTTTTTGCAATCAGAATTGATAATATTTTGATATATTATTAGTGTTTTACTATAGGTATTGATGTTGACCATAAAAATGGATAGCTGTCATAAGACTTGAGGTGTGAATGCATTAAAGTAGATATAGTAATGATTATAGTTTGACCCAGTAGTGGAACATGGTGACAAATAATATTTTAAAAAAATATAGTAACTTTTCAGCTTTCAGATGATGAAGGTTCTTCTTCTTCTTCCATTAAAAATAGTACTTTGATATAGCCTACTTATACAGGATGTTCGTGAGCTCAACGCCCAAACTGCACATATAACTTGTTTGAACCAAAGTAATACAAAATCCCTAAACACTTACATCCGGAAAGATATGCTAATGCCATTAAATTGTGTCCAAAGTTTCGGCGTACAGTACCAGGATAGCAAAGCTGTTAAAGCATGGGTGTACAACAGGTTGCATAGGAGTTAGGAGCGCTGCACTACACACCCCGACATCTTGGAGCACAGCAGCAGAACATAACACAGTTAATAGTAAACAACACACCAGTCCATCTAGAAATGCGAATACGTTCTGACCAGTCATCATTAGCGGCCCTACATCACAGTAAGTGCTTGCCATTATTACATGTGCAGTGCCGTGCGCCTAGCTCCTATGCAACTTGTTGTACACGCATGCTTGACTGTTTTGCTATCCCGGCGCTATATTCTGAAACTTTGAACACAATTTAATGGTATTAAAACCTAGTTTTATGGATGTAAGTGTATAGGGATTTTGTATTACTTTTGATCCAAACAAGATGTGTCCAGTTTAGGCTATGCGTTTCCAAACATCCTGTATATTATGTATTAATAATGGATTACAGGATATAGTAGTATGTAACTAATACTTTTGTCTGATGGTGTACGTTTTTACATATAAATGTAGGGAGCGATTTTCAATGTTGGATACCTTACAAATTGTGTTTTTTTGGTCTATAAAGGGATTTTCCAATCCGCATATTGGGTATAGTCAAATTATTTGCGTGTATAAAATAGATCTAAGACGCTATACGCTATATATGTTAATATATATGTGTACATTTTTTAAGGTAGGAGTGAGGAAATGCGATAAATGGGCAGTGTTTTTGTAGTACCTTTCATATCAAAACATTTTTCTTTTTGTCAAAATAAATTAAATATTCTTCAGAATATACATATAGATTTTAATTTTATTCACATGGTGACCTTGAGAGTTTTTCTAATATCTGTCAAGGTTGCCTGGAATGTAATGACAAATGTCGTTTAAAATGTTGCTTATCAAATGCTGCTATGCTCATGACAGATATTCAACAACTGTTGAAATTCCCATGGGAAGAAAATCAAACTCTAGGTTTCTACTAGAATAATATTTTATTTATTTTGGCAAAAAAAAAAGTTTTGTTATAAAAATTGCAAAAACACTGCCTTTTTCTCGCATTCCCTACACTCCCACCTATATCAAAAGTTGATGTGTTCGATAATCCGTGTTTTCATCTTCCCGTGCACTCTCTGATACCGATCAACCCGGATAATTTGGAGTTTACTGTAGTTCGAACCATCACAGAACTTCGTAGAGTTAGTGACACTTTTCATACCAACCTTACCGATGTTACCTCGATGCTAATGAGTTGAAGGGTCGATTCGACACGTGACAGTCAAAAGACGTCATCGCGACAAGCCGTGGGAACTAAGCATTAACATAAACTGTGTGGTGATCATATGGAAGCAGAGGTAGTGGGAGAAAACGTTGCCGAAAGCAACAACGGGGTATCTCCAATATGAACTGAAACGTTATTTATTGCTTTCTATCATTCCTAGGAAAAGGATTCAGAAATATAGAAATATTTTTTTGAAGGTTATAAAAGTTAATAAAACCATTTTCACATGTTTACAAATCAAGTCATGTGATCTGCAGCTAATTATTTTGGTAAATAATATTACATTTTTGTCACCACGTCTTAATACCTATTCGGTTTGTACCTCGTATGAAATAATTAGCAGAATAATTTAGAAGAATTGAACCCGCCTTTCATGGAGGGAGAATGAAAAACCATTTAGGAGAAACCACACCTAGCTTCACCCAAGCGAGATTCGAACCTCGATCTCCCCGTCCTCGGCAGTCTATCTTAACACGAAACCGGCGCGTTAACCAACTATGCCACCGGGGCAGGTGAAATAAACAATAATGTTATATTTAAAATACTTCTTAGAATATTCCCCAAAGAGCGTAGAATCATAATTTATATCTCGGCTAGATTGATGTACGACCAGTTCTGTGTCGATGTTAATCAAGTTCCCTTTTTGCACCGAACACTCCCCCTATAAATAATTATCCATGCCTATAGAATTTGAATTATAAATACAATGAATATGGAATAGGACAATATTATTCAGTCTACATCGAGTTGGTTTTTGGTTAGGAAGGTTTTCTACCAACTTGATCCGTCTTGGACTAATAATTCGTTTTAATCGTTATCTAAAAACAAAATTAAAATATTAAAAATACATAGACAGGTTTTAAAACGGATATTGAACAATTTTTTTTAATATATAAAAATTTCTTCTAACCGACCTTCCAGGGCAACTTTCAGAAAATACGATATAATACGTACGAAAATTACAATAATTTCATAAGTAACCTTGAAAAAGATTTCATTATTTATTTATTTTACCACTAACAAACTCGTGTAGTTTCATTCGTGCATCTTGTAGAGAAGTGTCTTAAGGAACACGTATATCGCAACTTTAGAAGTCGATTTTTTACTCAAAGTTTTAGCATATATTCTTAACAGATGTCTGAAAACAGCCAATGACTTTGGAGGCAATATATTGGAGTTGTTTGCAAACACGTTAATTAAAATAAACCTCTTAAACCACTTAAACGTTTGACCAACATTACCTAGCGTTGTTTTATTTAACATAAATATATTGTTTTTTAGATTGTTTTCTTAAAACAATGATTTCACCTTTAATTGGAGACATTAAGTTAGAAGATGATCAAGAAACTGTGGTTGAGAAAGATACAATTAAAGAAAATGGTGTGTTCCATAACCACATCAGAAGTGGTTTGTACAACAAGGAGCTTCGAGATTCGGAAGGTAAGAAAGTTATTATCAAACATATTACTTTGGTTTGGTTCAAATAGGTGTCTGGCTTGCTGGTAAATTAATTTAATCATGTATTTTTTAACCAATAAATATCTACGCATACACAAAAGTAGCATATATTAATACCTATTCTATATCAGTGTTTCCTAAATTGTGATACTTGAACCCCCAAGGGTACGTGCGGTAAAACAGAGGGTACCACAAACTTTTATTTGTAATAAAACCTATTTTTTGGGAAATAGTAGTTCTTATAACAAATTAACCCTCTCAAGCTTTTGTTTACCTTCCCCTAAAGCTTTCTTAAATTTTGATTCAACCGTTTATATTTTATATAATTTGTTTGATTTATTTGTAATGTTGAACTGGAAAGAGGTACGCGACTGGAAAAATGTTTGTGAAATACTGTTCTCTATTATAATTATACAGTAAATATAATGTGGGAGTGTAGGGTAAGCGAGAAAAGGTCAGCGTTTTCAATTTTTATAATAGAACATTTTTTTGGCCGAAATAAATAAAACATTTCTCCAATAGAAACGTAGAATTTAATTTTCTTCACGTGGTGATAGCAACAGTTGTTAAATATCTGTCACGAGCATAGAGGAATTAGATAATAAACTTTATAAATGAAGTAAAAGAGTTGTCATTAAAATCCAGGACACCCTTGACATATATTCAATAAATGTTGAGGTCATCATGTGAAGAAAATTAAACTCTATGTTTCTACTGGGGAATTATTCTAATTATTTTTGTTCAAAAAAAGTGTTTCTATAAAAACTGCAAAAAAAAACTGCTACCTACATTCCCACCTTAAGTAACATGGAAAAAAAGTTTGTGGAATTAAAACCTCCCAGTCTCCCCCCAACCCCCTTGTCCTGTTTTTGGAACTTTTATTTTTAAATAGAAATTTGTAACTTTGATACTATTTTAGAAATTGTTATACTTACACACAATTTATTTGAGTTACGACTGAGCTCATACAATATATTTACAAACAAATAAATTTAGTTTTCGTAAAAGAAAACTGGCAATCTAATTAATCTTTTTCCAACGCGTCTCACTACCCATCCGTTATATATGCATTTAAATAACTTTAATTTGGTAGGAGTAGTGAAGGCAGGATTTATATAAAATGTACCCACATTGGTGGGTAGGTTGGATATGAAACAGTTGAAGGACAAACACCCTCAGTGTACCCTGCATGGATTCAAACTCCAACCTTCCCATCACGGGCAATATAAAGATTGAATGAGCCTGACATTTTGTCTGTTTGTCCACCGATGAAGGTCACACAATAAAGAACAGGGAAATTCAATAAAGTTTTTTTTTCCTATCAAACTTTAAAGTCAGAGGCTTAATCTTCAAGAAATACTATACATTTTCAGAGTGATTAAGGCAAATTGTTAGTAGATGCAACAGTATTATTTAATATAGATTAAGGGAGATTACACTATGAACAAAACACCTCCCCGATGACCCCAGTCTGGGGAGTGAACCCTAAACTCCTGAGTCAAGAGTTGAGAAGACCTTTGATGATAAACAGGGTGTACACTCCGTTTACGCTGAAAGATAGCAGGCTTATATTTCATTCACGGTAGGAATTACTCTCTGAAAGGTCTTTTTTACTACCAATATCCTACTATATAATAGATTTCTGGTAGGGAAAAAGACCTTTCAGAAAACAATTCCTACGATGAACAGACTTTACCTTGACGTATTACACTGTGGCCCTAACTATAAGCTATATTATAATGGAATAATGCGAGTTAATCTTGCTACCTTACAGGGTAAACTCAGTGTTCATGCCAGTGTAACGTTTACCTACTGACTAACCAAAAGAATTTTACTAATCTAATTAAATACTTATAAAAATAATTATTAGTACACAATTGTGACGTCATAGACAATATCTATGTCCGCGGGGAGATTAAAAAGTCCCAAAGCTAGAACAAAGATTTTTTTTAAGTAAAATAATTTAGGATCGGTGCATGGGATTGTCATGTCAGCCAACAGGCATTGCTGGGGTTCATTGCTAAGTATTGGGTGATTTTTTTTTACGTTAGCAAAACTTTAAGGTGGGGATGTAGGGAACATGGAAAAAGGTAATTGTTTTTGTAGTATTTATAGCAAAACATTTGTTTGGCCAAAATAAAATATAATAAAATATGGCTCCAGTAGAAACATAGAGTTTAATTTTCTTAACATGGTGACATCAATAGTTGTTGAGCATCTGTCAAGGGTGTCTTAGAATTTAATGATAGAATTTTCTCTTCGTTTTAAAAGTTTCTCGACCAATGCTAATATTCTCTTGACAGATATTTAACAACCGTTGATATTACCATGTTAAGAAAAATAAACTCAATATTTACTGAAGTAATATTTCAATTATTCTGGTTAAAACAATGTTTTGTTATAAAAACTACAAAAACGCTGACCTTTTTTCACGTACATTACACTTCCACCTTAATTTTTGTCCTAATAAAACCCTGTGTTTTAAAAATTACCTACTAATATAGTTACAATAATAATAGCTTTTTATCTATTTTAATCATCATTTGCAGTTACTAATATTCAAATAGGACCTTTACGATCAAAAACTAATTAATACCTTCTTTATGAAATCATAATCTCAATTTTAAATTTATAAATAATTGAGCTATTATAAATTTACTTCCCCTTCTAATATTTCCGCTCGAAGCTTCCTGTTAACTACATCAGTGTTCTCGTATTCCTAGGAAGGCTCTCAGAAAAATACAAAATAAAAATTCGGCCAAAATTGATAACATTTAGCTACTATATTTTTAATATCTACCTACTTCGATGGTCGAATGATCTGAGGCGTCAGAATATACTGTATTGCCTATGACAAGGAGAACGAGTTTCAAATCCCGGTCAGTTGTAATTTAAGTGTTTATTTTTTCTCTAAGTGAATGTATTGGGCGCACTCGAATTACGGAATAAAGTATACCTGTCAGCCGGGGAACACGAATTGCGGTACAAACTGTAATCTCATTCAACCCCTAATTACTAACTTAACCTAACTTAACCTAGCCTAACATCATTTAACCTAACCTAACCTAACCTAGCCTAACCTCCATATTCTATTTTGAACAAAGTCATTATGAATTTAATTTTCACCCCGCAGTTCATGTAAAGGTATTACTGAGCTCAGATGAGTTGTTCTGCAATTCGTGTACACCCGTTTTATTTGCCACGTAATTCGTGTGCACCAAGTTTATTTACCTCCATTCACGCAAATAAGGTTACACTTCCTTTGAAATTCAACTTTCATCGTCCCAAACACATTATGGTAATTATTACATCTGTTAATAGACCGAACGGGTAGTAAAAGGTAGTGCCAGCCTTTTTTTTTAAATTGTTATTTTATAGGTAGTGGGGATTGATATAGCTGTAGATCACACGAACTAATGTATGAATGCGTGAAAGTAGCTCCAGTAACTTTTTTAGCTGTCAGATAAAGAGCCTTCATATGAAAACTAGACTCTATATGAGAACCAAACACCACTGTTCAACAAAAATGTTAATAGGCAGCCTCTTGGTCTAGTGGTTAGCGCCTCTGGCTAATAATCTAGAAGTTCCGGGTTCGATTTCCGGTAGTACCATAGTTATTTTTCCCGAAAGTGTAAATGTACATGTTCCACAAAGCAATTAAAATGTCTACATACATGGTTATCGTACTAAAAACTGCACTTCTAACGCAAATATGACATACAGCAAAAAATAAATAAATAAAAACCCTAAGATTAGTAAGATGTGTACCACCTTAAACAAGATTTGTTTTAAAACTTGAAAAAAATTGTGAATACCTGTGTCTATATTTATGTATGCCAGATTAATAAAATGTATGTAACTATTTACTAAAAAAATACGCGTGCTGGGCTGGTTTGATCAGAATAAATAAGTTATTTTGGATTACATATCAAAGCTATTATTTTTGTTAGCTACGGTTGTAGACGCATCAAGACATGACATTATTTAAATTGAAAAATGACACCTAGACATGGGTCCTTTGGATTAGTATGCCAACGGAAGAAGGTCACTGGAGATAACAAGGCTAGGATGAAATAATGGAGTAAGGATTGACCTACGAGCACTGGATGTAGATGAGACTACCTGGGAGAGCCAGAGGGAATTAGGTCATTGGGGAGAACAAGGCTCAGATGAAATAATGGAGTAAGGAGTGACCTACGAGCACTGGATGTAGATGAGACTACCTGTGAGAGCCAGAGGGAAGGAGGTCACTGGGGAGAACAAGGCTCAGATGAAATAATGGAGTAAGGAGTGACCTACGAGCACTGGATGTAGATGAGACTACCTGTGAGAGCCAGAGGGAAGGAGGTCACTGGGTAGAACAAGGCTCAGATGAAATAATGGACTCAGGAGTGACCTATGACCACTGGATGTAGATGAGACTACCTGGGAGAGCCAGAGGGTAGAAGGTCACTGGGGAGAACAAGGCTCAGATGAAATAATGGAGTAAGGAGTGACCTACGAGCACTGGATGTAGATGAGACTTAGGCTGTCGAAGAAAAGGTGGAAGAGTCTAAAGAGCGAGGCTATGAACCTACTATGGTTCAGATGGCTAACTTGGTAAAGGTAAATATATGTAACAGCGCAAGCTGTACAGACAAATGATTGTTAAATAATCTAATGCAGGCCATTGATAAATTAATAATTAATAGTATGCATGCAGGATCACCACATTTGTCCCTTAAAAGATTTTAAATACAAGAATTGGGTAAATTAGCTATGAAGCATGTAATAAAGTTGCTCTGTTAGGGACCTACTCACGACCAAGTTTTAATATTAAATTTAATATTATAAGGTGGAATCTGTCCACTTTATAAAATAACATGACATGTACACATATACGCTTAAAGTGGAAGTGTAGGGGACGGGAGAAAAGCTAGTTGTTTTTGAAATTTTTATAGCAAAACATTTTTAAACATTGAACACATATAATTCACTAACTATAAATGGTAATCTGAACGAAAAACAAGAAAAGAATAGTGTTGTTTGACAAACCATGTCTGCATCGCTAAGTCATTATTGGAGGCAGCAGTATTTGTAGATTATAAATAATCATCAGAAAGTATAAGCACCAGATTTGTAAACTAGTTAATTTTGGGATAGGGATCATCAACTAATATGTAGGCCTATACCGGATTTGTAAAGTGGATAATTTAGAGATAGTAATCATCAGATAATATGTACAATGGGTTTGTAAACTAGCTAATTTCGAGATAGGAATCATCAGATAAGTACAATATGTATAATATGTACACCGGATTTGTAAACCGTCTAATTTTTAGATAGGAATCATCAGATAATATGTACATCGTATTTGTAAACCAGTTAATTTCGAGATAGGAATCATCAGATAATAATATGTACACCATATTTATAAACCATCTAATTTTGAGATAATAATTACCAGATAATATGCACACCGGATTTAAATCAGCTAATTTTGAGATAATAATTACCAGATAATATGCTAACCAGATATAGATCAGTTAATTTTGAATTAATAAATATCATAAACTTTGAATACCGGAATTTTAAACCATCTAGTTTAAAAGTGAGGGTATGTTCCACAACTGTTGCATCACGATGAGGATACCTAGCTAAAAGACATGACACTCCGATTAAACGTAGCCTCAACCGAATCCAATGGCAATGTGAATCAGTACAACAATGTGTAATGGGCTCCTGAGAATATAAACCTTTGTGTGAACCTTATACGTGATAAGGCTAGGGACCGGATTTTGCCTATTTGCCTTTTCTTTTCCTTGGTCGTAAAATATAAGCAGTTGAGATATATATGCATTTCATGTTATTACGAGTGAGATATGTTAATTTTATAGTGCCTATAATTGTATATTCTATTTGTTTTGCTATATTTTATGAATAAGCGGCAGAACACGCCTATTTCAGGTTTTGCCTTTCTCTTTTTCATAGAGTATGGATTTTTTGCTTATTTTTTTCTTAGAAATTATAAATTATGGCATACTTGTTTGGAGTGGGTTTGAAAATCGACACGTGTCAAATTTATTCCAAGGAGCGTAGATTGGGTAAAGGACAATGGGAGCAAAGGTAGTCTTCTTGAGAGGAAACAGCATGCCGTTGTAGGAGAAAAGATTAACTTGTTCAAAAACGGTAAATTTGAAATTTTGTCCCTTGACACCGTGTGAAGTATAAATCAATTTTTCAAATTATCAAGAAACATACCTAAAAATATAACCCATTTCATTACTGAGAATATAGAAAATTATCTAGGGATTAACAACAAGTGATTCGCTTCACTGGTCGAATGGGTTAAGGTGTCACTCTCGCATTAGACTGAAATGACGTTGAAGGGAAGACCAGGTTTCGAATCTTGGTCAAGTGTACTTGAGGGGTTTTCTACTGACTGGTTTTTTCACTCTCCCTCCACGCAAATACAGATATATAACCTTTAGATCCCACCTTCCTAATCCTTAAAAAAAACTGACTAATTAGTACAACATACGTAAAAATCGAACGACTATTGAGACGTGGCGCTAAAAAAAATACAGCTATCTAAATTCACTATAGCCTATAAGTAGTAAAATCAATTTTTTTACTACCAAATGCGCGATTTTTTTTTACTTAAGTGTTTATCCTGGTGTTTAAATCCCATATTTTTACGCCTATTTGCTTGTCTATTTTGAACATTCTCGCTGCCTAAGAATCCGCTCGTTAGCTTATAACCTCTACAGTATGGACAGAATGGGTTGTCATGTAATATGTCCCTGTTTCCTTTCAGAGGATTATAGTCGAGTCTCACAATGTTTGCATTCATTTTCATCAACACTTTGAATATATAACTTTGTGCTAAATATAATTTTGAAACGCTATAAGCTAATTTGTTTTAGAACTCAAAATTTAGGGTCGAAATGTTAATTACTGTTTTACCCCTAGCTTAATTAAAATAAAACCCACTTCAGTGGACGCGTGGGTCTAACGCGCTACTCTTGTGTTGGATTTGACTGCCGAAGACAGTGAGATCGGGGTTTGATTCCGATCGGATGCACTAAGGGTGGTTTTTACTATGTGGTTTTCCACTATTCTTCCACGCAAATGAGGGTTCACTTCCTCTCAATTAAACCTTCTTGATACCTAAGCCATTAGTGTAATTAGTACATATGTGTATAACCTTATCGGGTAGTAAGACGCGGTGCTAAAAAAATAAACGAAATATATGAGCTAGTCGTAACTATAATTATTATAATAATAATAATAATTATTATTATTATTATTTAGCACCGCGTCTTACTACCCGTTCGGGTTATACGCTTAAGTACTAATTACGCTAATGGAATAGGAATTGGGAAGGTTGAATTTAGAGGAAGTGAACCCGCATTTGCGTGGAGGGAGAGTGGAAAACCAATTAGGAAACCCCCCCCCCACTTCACCCAACCGAGATTCGAACCTCGATCTCCCTGTCCTCGGCAGTCGAGCTCAACACGACTAGCGCGTTAGCCAACTACGCCACCGAGGCGGGTGTAACTATAACTGAAGGCTACAAGGGAAAAGGGGGAAGTTACATTAAACCCATTTTCCAAGACAACAACTTTAATCTTAAACACCATAAAGACTCCAGAAAATACTTTTTATCTAATTTAAATATGACAGAGATCTCTTTTAACCATAATTTAAAGTGCATTAGAAAGGCGTAATGATTGCCTAACAGATGGCGGCACTATCTCAATTTGAGCTGAAGTTGGACATTCCCCCTTTTCCCCTTTACCCCAAAGATACATAAATATAGTTACAGGGGCACTGAGATGTGCCACAAACATTCAGAAATCTTACAATATTTAAAAGTGGTTTGTTATTTCAAAATAAGGTTTCCTATGGCATTGAAACCACTTACATTATTTTTAGGTTTTATAGTTTAAAAACAAAGTGTATGAAAATTTACAAATAACTCATTTCCAAGAAAGCTTTACGCGAAACGTTGCACTCCCGAGAACAAAGTAAACAATTATAAACATGGATCTAGTCTTCATCCAGAGAAAATAGGTAATCTTTTAACGGAGCCACAACAGAAGATTTTAAGATAATTGAGGATTGTTTAAGTGGTTTTGAAGCTTCAGATCTTCCATTCTCGTAAAAAATATCGTAGTGGTTTGACATATACATATATCCCTTCAAATAGGCGACGAATTTAATACATTATGTTTAATATTTACCCTCTCCAGTGTCCGAAAGGTCTAAGTCGTAGATCTCGTGTTGGACTGGCCTGCTGATGACGGGGAAATTGGGGTTCAAATCCCAGTCGTATCTTGGGGGTGTTTTTTCCTAAATGGTTTCCCACTCTCCTTACATGCAAATATGGGTAGATTACTTCTAAAATGCTTCATTCCTCATCCCTATTCCCAATAGATTAATTGTCATGTATGCATTTAACCTGAACAGGTCGTAAGACACAATGATTTTTTTTAAATATAAAATGTTTGAACTAAAATAGCAGATTGGAACTTACCTACCTTTTTTTTAGCACCACGTCTATAGGTGCTGTATTTGCTATTATTGGTGGATTTATTCAATGATACCCTTTATTTACTGGCTTATCTTTAAACCCGAAGTGATTAAAAATTCAATTTATTGTTATATTTATTGGGGTAAATTTAACCTTCTTTCCTCTACCCGTTCAGATTATACGCCTATGTACTAATTACACTAATGGGTCGGAGATTAGGAAGGTTTAGTTTAAAGGAAGTGCATCATCATTTGTGTGAAGGGTTGAAATCTTTTTAGGAAAAACCATCCTCAGTGCACCCAACTGGGATCGAACTCCAATCTCTCCATCTTCAGCAGTTTAGTCCAACACGAGAGTAGCGCGTAAGACCACGTGGCAACTAAAGCGCATCAAACCTCTATTAAATTAATCTCTAGCATACCATTATTACTTTACTTGTCTAACTTTATAAATGACAGGTTTTCAAAATATATAAATGTGACTCCACATCTTATATATCCTGAAAATAGATTATATATATAGATTATAAACATTATCAATCATCACTTTTTGGTCTTTTTCGATTTCGAAGTGATGGCTTTCTTAGCTTTTGGTGTTTGTTTACTTTGTGCTGCCACAAACTTTATCCCTTTGGCGTATTTATCCAGCAGCTGTTTTTTGAGACCCTCGGTTGCGGGCATAGCCTCCCGGACCAAATTCCCTATGATAGCGTTTTGTTCCACTGATAGGCAGTCGAAATCATCATGAAGCTGTAGTTTCTCCAGGGACAAAGTCAAGAACTTGGTGTACAAGATGAAGGCGAGCTCAAGTTTCTCTTCTTTGACGTAAGATTTGGCCATTTCTATCATAACAAGTCCCGCGTTGAAGTATCTGCAATTAAAACGTTAAAAATGAGCATGGTTCAAAACATATAATTTTACTGGGAATAACATATTAAACTATTCAATATTATATTACCTAGCATGATTATTTAAGTGACACAAATTTTTGTTACAGAATTTTCGAACCGTGTACAAAACTTTTATAAAAATGTTATATTAAATGTTCCCATTTAAATCAGTTTGAAATAGAAAACCAAATAGATGCATAGAGTTATTTCTTTGTAAAATTAAACTAAGTTGATTGTTTATGAAACGTTGTTTACCAAACAATAATATTATGTTTTAAAAATCATTTTTAGATTCGTGTTAAGTTCAATAAATACAATGATAAGAAACTCTTACAACTTCCATGTATTCATTTTTGGATAAATACCTAGGTTTAAATCCAATTAATTGCATTTAAAACAATTAGATTCCACTAGTATTGTCATTTCTCACGTTTACAACGCAGTATTCTTTTTAGACAGTTGGCTAATCTGTATATTTTTCATTTGAACCATAAAGAGGGTAAGGGGGGACAATCCAGCTTAAACACAAATTAAGTTAGTGCTGCCATCTGTTAGACACTCATGATACCTTTATAATGCCCTTTAGATTATGGTTAAAAGAGTTATCTGTCAAATTTAAATTATTTAAAATAAAAATTTTTGCTGTGATCTTTATGAGGTTTGATATATAAAAGTTTTTGTCTTGGAAAATGTGGGTAATCTGACCTTCCTTTTTCCCTTGTAGCCTTCATGTTGTATCGGAGGGGGAAGATATTTTGATTGCTCGTGTCAAATCGAACTTAAGGTCAAACAATCTAAGAGAAATTGTGTAAAGACCAAATATCTATCACATAGGAATGTATAATATTGAATAATTAAAGCTAAAAAATATGAGTGTCTTAAAATTATTTTTCTCTCAAAAATTGTGGGGGGCAATGAGGTTACCCTTATCAATAGGCAACTACTCATCTGGTGTGGTTTAATATTGGGGAAATTATTGAATATACCCTTGACACTACTACTGGTTGGATGGACCCTTAACTCTGCAAATACTGGGTAGACCCTACATTCTACAAATGCTGCTCACTAACTTTAGTAAAGAAACTTAACTTACGTCTATTATGAAAAGTAGCATTCTTTCTTTGTTCTCCGCCACTACGGTTTAATTTGTCAAGTAGGATAATCATGTAATCAATCAAAGTCGGTCTTCCACAGTTAAGTAAAAACAAATTGTGCATCGTACGTAATTTTTAAAATATCTTATCTCACGTTGTTTTCTATATGAAATAAATGGTACGGCACACCGCACAGACTTTCTCTCTCTTTCTATAAACTCGTAAGATTTCTGAACGGAATAATGTACATTGTATCATCACCACTCCACATAAGAACACGCATAAAATAATATACAATGATATAGAATCAATGAGAAAAGAGGCGCATCTTTGTCCACCTAAGAACATTTCAAACAGTTTAATGTCTTCCACAAGGGTCAACACTTCGTATTAAAATTTCGATTTCTGGTTAAAATTTTAACATTTTATAAGGTGTTGCAGATCTTCAAGTCATCGCATTGATATTTAATTATTCATTTATACATTTTGACCAATAAAAAATGTAAATATTGACTATTGAGTCTAAAATGGAGATAGATCATTGCTATGCAAACATTTCTCCTAAGAGCTTTAAGGAAAAATAACATACTTTTTTAGATACTTATATTTAATTACTCTATGGCATTGGAGAATTATTGCGTTAAGACTTAAGTAGTATATGTTTACAACTAAAGCTCACAAAATTGTATTAATATATTTGCAAATATCTCAGAAACTGTTGCTTTTATAAAAATATATGTCAAATAAAAGTTTTTTATTTCTAATAGTCCTACAATTTTGCAATGATAAGTTGTTTAGTTTCTCAAATAGTTGTGGAGATACGGAAATTAACGCTTCTGTAAAGTACCCTAAAAATCATTTTCATAGGAAAATGAAAATAGCCAGTTTATTTATAATCTTAATCAACGCCTAGATACGAATTTTAATCAAAATCGTTTGAGCAGATTTTGAGAAAACCAAATTTTTCTCTTTTCGCCCTTCAGTAAACTACCCTTAATTTTAAGTTTTTATAGACACACAGACAGACGGCATTGCAAAGACTATTTTTTAGGGTTCGGGGGGTCATGAGACGTCGACATCCATCAACATTTCAGGTTAGTTTTTTTTTACGGTCGCAATACTTAAACTTTAATGTCCAAAAAGTTAAAAAAATTCATATAATTGCGTATAGATTGAAAGTTATTGATTTTATAAAAATATGTTTCGGATAAAATATCTGTATTATAAATATATATACATATTTGTAATGCTAAGTAATTTCATATCTCAAATAGTTTCGGAGCTATTATAAAAAATGTTAATTGACGCATCAGACCGGAGCCCTTAAAGCCATTTTGCCGAAATATTGAGGGTAGCCATTTTGTTTGGAATATTTATTAATGTTTATAAATGAAATTTAATCAAAATCGTTAGAGCCGATTTTGAGAAAATCGACTTTTTCTCTTTTTGCCCTTCAGTAAACTACCCTTAATTTTAAGTTTTAATAGACACACAGACAGACGGCATTGCAAAGACTATTTTTTAGGGTTCGGGGGGTCATGAGACGTCGACATCCATCAACATTTCAGGTTAGTTTTTTTTACGGTCGCAATACTTAAGCTTTAATGTCCAAAAAGTTAAAAATATATATATAATTGCGTATAGATTGAAAATTATTGATTTTATAAAAATATGTTTCGAATAAAATATTTGTATTATAAATATATATACATATTTGTAATGCTAAGTAATTTCATATCTCAAATAGTTTCGGAGCTATTATAAAAAATGTTAATTTACGCATCAGACCGGAGCCCTTAAAGCCATTTTGCCGAAATATTGAGAGTAGCCATTTTGTTTGGAATATTTATTAATGTTCATAAATGAAATTTAATCAAAATCGTTAGAGCCGATTTTGAGAAAATCGACTTTTTCTCTTTTTGCCCTTCAGTAAACTACCCTTAATTTTAAGTTTTAATAGACACACAGACAGACGGCATTGCAAAGACTATTTTTTAGGGTTCGGGGGGTCATGAGACGTCGACATCCATCAACATTTCAGGTTAGTTTTTTTTACGATCGCAATACTTAAGCTTTAATGTCCAAAAAGTTAAAAATATATATATAATTGCGTATAGATTGAAAATTATTGATTTTATAAAAATATGTTTCGAATAAAATATTTGTATTATAAATATATATACATATTTGTAATGCTAAGTAATTTCATATCTCAAATAGTTTCGGAGCTATTATAAAAAATGTTAATTTACGCATCAGACCGGAGCCCTTAAAGCCATTTTGCCGAAATATTGAGAGTAGCCATTTTGTTTGGAATATTTATTAATGTTCATAAATGAAATTTAATCAAAATCGTTAGAGCCGATTTTGAGAAAATCGACTTTTTCTCTTTTTGCCCTTCAGTAAACTACCCTTAATTTTAAGTTTTAATAGACACACAGACAGACGGCATTGCAAAGACTATTTTTTAGGGTTCGGGGGGTCATGAGACGTCGAAATCCATCAACATTTCAGGTTAGTTTTTTTTACGATCGCAATACTTAAGCTTTAATGTCCAAAAAGCTAAAAATATATATATAATTGCGTATAGATTGAAAATTATTGATTTTATAAAAATATGTTTCGAATAAAATATTTGTATTATAAATATATATACATATTTGTAATGCTAAGTAATTTCATATCTCAAATAGTTTCGGAGCTATTATAAAAAATGTTAATTTACGCATCAGACCGGAGCCCTTAAAGCCATTTTGCCGAAATATTGAGAGTAGCCATTTTGTTTGGAATATTTATTAATGTTCATAAATGAAATTTAATCAAAATCGTTAGAGCCGATTTTGAGAAAATCGACTTTTTCTCTTTTTTCCCTTCAGTAAACTACCCTTAATTTTAGGGGTAGATATCCAATTCCAAAAACCCCTCGGGGCAACCCTATGAAAACCCTAGATATCAAGTTTCAGCTCAATCGGTAAAATAGTTTAGGCTCTAGTTGGAGGTACAGACAGACAGACAGACAGACAGACGGAAATTCAAAAACCACTTTTTCGGATTCAGGAAGTCATGAAACGTCAAAATTCATCAAAATCTCGAGTTCGATTTTTTTGACGATCACAATACTTTCTCTACCTGTAAGATAGAGAGAAAGTAAAAATTATAGCTCGTTGAAAATAAAGAATACTTGCAAACAAATAATTAAATAGTTTAAAAAGAAAAAGGTAGTAAACATTTATAGTTATTTCTTATGCTCTCTATGTTTGTTCTATTCAGGAGACCAAATTGATGTTTTGAGTTTCATCAAATTTGCTTATGAATATCAAAAGGTGTATCCTCGTATATTTTCCACCATCTACACGAGGTCATCCATTAGCAATTTCTCTGAAAAACAAATATGTAAAATTAATTTGTTACCCTCTTCCAATATAGGAAACTAACGTTATAACTTTTAGCACTTATTTGGGAAGTTAGTTTTTAAAATTAGCACTCATTTTATTCTCAATCATATCAAATGTGCAAATGAATCTCGTTTGCTGAAGCGAACCCTATACGAAGCTCATACACATATGAGGGATAATTTCGTAAAATTGAGGTCCTTGTAATCGAGGTTTGTGAAATAGCCCACCAAGTCCGTGAAATTGACATCTATAAAATGTTAATTCCTCACGTGAAATCGAGGTCCTTACAATCAAGATCTTAAAAACGAAGTGTGTAGAATAAAATAAAAACCTTTAATAGCTTCAGCCCGCAATCGACCTGTAGCGACTGATTGGTCACAGCATGTTAGCGAATATAGTGCCCACATTTGCGGATGGAGGGTGTCATGTGGTCAGCGCAAAAAGCCCTTCAGCCGCTAATCTCAGTTTTCTAGACATTATATAGTCCATAAAATTGGTTCACTACCTTAAAACCCTCATAGCTTAATCAAGATGCTCCCCGTTCCAGAACCATCGATTTACAGAAAAATCTGAACGTGCTGGGGATCGAACCCAGGCCCTTTGGATCTGTAACAAATTGCTCTGACTACTAAACGACAAATGCATAGAGAAGATGTAGAATCAAGGTCTTTAAAATATAAAGTCCAATAAATTGAGATACGATTAATCGATTTCTGTAAAATTCCAGGTCTGGTAAATCAAGGAAGTGGAGTTTATGCTGTCCTTTTTAAATTAGAAAGAAAAATCTCCTTAGCTCCTGATTATTTGTAGCGTGATACATATGGTAGAGTCGTACATATTTATATAAAAAAAAGTCTATGAAGTATACCATCTTTCGAGCAACAAACACGTGAGTTATATTGTGCATATTAAACAAAAAAGCTCTATGACGAATGCCTCTCTTTTGAGTGAAAAAACATACTAATTATATGTAATTTATTAAAACATGGGTATTGAGTCCCGGTCCGAGTTTTATAGTCTGTGGGCATAAATCAATGATAAGGAACATTGGATTCAACAAGGACCCTGAAAGCTTTCCTATGACACGTGGCTACATCATTTCCATAACTTTATGCATTGATTGAAATGTAAATCCTTCTTACTTGCTTACTTGTTAAACATACACTACAATCGTAACTTCCTTCTGATACTAAGTAGGGCCTACACTATTTGTAGAACTTGAGTCTTACATAAATAATAAAATAAAATAAAACCAATGCTATATAAATTTACTTTCTCTTGACATCTCGGAGAGAAAGTATTGTGTTCGTTAAAAAAAATCGAACCCGAAATTATGATAAATATCAACGTTTCATGACCCCTTGAAACAAAAAAAGTTTTTTTGCAATGACATCTGTTTGTCTGTACACAGTGGCGGATTTACACATTTGCCGCCAGTAGGCTATTCAAATTTTGCCGCCCCTACCGACCTCTACAATGTGTCAGTTCCTAGATTATTTTTACAATCCAAAGATTTAGTTAAGATTGCACAAGAAATAGTTTTTGGGTATATTTCTGAGCTAATAAAAGCTCAATCATGTACTACTAATAAAGCGGTAAGGTATGCCTTAATACTACTTATACAATAATGTACATTCGGTAAACGTAGTTAAATAATTTTTGAAGTAAATACGGGATGGAACATCCCCGTTTGTATCGCCGCTCTATATCTATCTCTCTCAAACTCAATGCCACCAACACCATGCGGCATATGCCTACAGCACGACCCCGCTTCGGCTCCGGCGCACCACGCCGCGCTCGTGCAGTCAGGTTCGGCCAGACACACTTAGCGAACGGACATGTCACTCGTTACCGCGCCGCAACCAAACGCGACTACGCAAATTGTAGAAAAATCTATCTAAGTGATGAAACATATTACATGTTGAATTGTTTGTGTGGATCTAATAA
This sequence comes from Timema bartmani, assembly GCA_902151455.1. NCBI lineage: Eukaryota > Metazoa > Arthropoda > Insecta > Phasmatodea > Timematidae > Timema > Timema bartmani. Next base: position 139,485 of record CABFWB010000447.1, on the reverse strand, counting down.
CATTTAGGTATATAAATATGAATCTTTTTAATTTCTGTAAGACAAAAAAAAAATTTGGCCCCAAATTTGCCGCCCCTAAAATCTGCCGCCCTAGGCTCCAGCCTACTCAGCCTGTTGGTAAATCCGCCATTGTCTGTACGTCTGACTGTACCTCAGGCTAGAGCCAAAACTATTTTACCGATTGGGCTAAAACTTGGTGTCTGGGGTTTTCATAAGGTCCTCCTATGGGATTTTGGAATTATATATCTAACCCTAAATTTAAGGGTAGTTTACTGAAGGGAAAATATCGATTTTCTCATAATTCACTCTAACGATTTTAATTAAATTTTATATCTAGACAATGTTTATCTTTATGAACAAGATGGTGACTCTCATTTTCTCATTAAAATTACTTTGAGGGTACTTTACATGAGGGAAATTTTCCAAATTTAATCATTCCTGCAACTATTTGAGATGCGAAATAACTTATCATTGTAAAGTTGTAGTGTTATTAAAAGTACAAATCTTTTATTTGAAATATATTTTTATTAAACCAATAATTTTTGAGATATAGCAAATATAAACAATTTTTAATTATTCATGTCTTTGAAAATGAATTTGATTGTCATGATCTTTGGTGGGCAAATATGTTTATCTTTTCTCAACTTTTCTGTAACATAGTTCCTAGCTCCTAATGTCATAAAGTAAGTAATAGTGTATATAATTTCATTTATAATCTTTGGTGTAGTGTTTCTATAAGAATGTATAGACCTATTATTTTGTTTCACGAATCTTGCGAGTTTTTAGTAAATATATATTTTAAAATAAAAGTTGGAGAAAGTCTGTGCGGTGCAACGTACCATTTATTTATTTGAGGTAACGTGCACCTATTGAACCGATTGATTATATCAGCACATGAGCTATTAGCTAAATTAAATGTATAACAGACACAGCACCCAGACTCCCGGCCATTAATTTATCACTGTGCTAGGAGAAACCTGATTTTAACTTTTCAGCAGATCAGAGTTTGAATCCCGGTAGGATGTACTGTAGGATGGTGTTTCCTAGATTGTTTTCTGCGCCTTGTTCACGCAATTTCAGGAACATTTACTTTAAATTCTACCTTATTCATCCTTACTTGGTTCAGAAATTGCACGTTAAATTCCTCAAATTTTTTAAACGTAGACCTATATAGTCCTATATACAGTATATTTGGATAGCCCTAACGGGTAGTAACACTGTACATATTTTTTCTTTATCTAGGCCCATGTTTGATTAAAGTTTAAACCAACGTTTAAGCATCTTACTAATTTTATTTCTTTGGTATATCACATCTGGACACAAGGGTGCATCCCCAAATTTTGGTCAGGAAGGGAGAGGGTTAGGGGTGTTTTGAGCCAGGGTGGAAAAGGTGGAGGGGATTCTTTTATGGTTTTCAATCACTCAAGACTATTTCACCTTGAAGGAAGGGGATGGGGGCAAGATTTCGTTGACCCAGAAGGAGGTATAGTGTCAAATCTATGTGAAGTTTACCTTGCTACTTTTGATTCTTACCCATTTTAAACTCAATCTCTAAACACAACGATAGTTAAAATGCTTGACAGTACCAAAAGCGTACACTTATTTTGTTGTTTTTGTACAAAAACTATTTATATTAAAATTATTTTATATGAAACAGTTATATTTGGGATGAGTACAAAATACTATTTTGTTGCCTAGCTAATTTTTCATAGAATTTCTAAATTGACGGTGAATGGAATTCGTTTTAGATCCGATTTACAAATGAATAATAAAAACATTTGACTTATGGTTCGGCCAGACTGACAAGCGTGCGAGTGAGCGCGTGATTAGCTAATACCTCTCGATAGTTGTTGACGAGGAGGCTCCGAATCTTGGCTGAGTGAACTGAGGGTGGTTTTAACAAGTGATTTATTGTTGTGGTTTTCTCATCCTCTCTCCACGCTAATGGTGATTCTTATTTGTAAAGGCGTACTTTGATAATATTGAAGTATTTTAACATATCAGGTTTATATATATATATA
>CABFWB010000447.1:120147-137239 GCA_902151455.1 Timema bartmani | reverse complement strand
GGGTTCAAACCTCGGTCCCGGCACAGATTTATCTGATTGACAAACCCTTCCTTTACCTCTGACAAGACGTGTATTAATCACAACTTGTGAATGTGTGGAATGTCAGGCCTCCACCGTGGTTCGGATTCCACGTTAAATTGTAGGTTCTCCAATTCATATCACAATCACCCTACCATTACACATTAGCGTAAGTGCGTATAACCCGAACGGGTAGCAAGACGCGGTGCTAATAGTAATACTAATAATAATAAATAGTCAAAGCTATTATTTATGCTTTTAGTGAGGATTACTCCATCTAACTATCATATTCTGAAAATTGAAAAATGACACCTGGACACGGGAATCGAACCCGGGACCTTTGGCTTAGTACGCCAATGCTCTAACCACTGAGCTATCCAGGATTCGTCCCGTGCCAAGGGCCATTCTTCACTCATATTTTAAGGCAGAGTTTATGATGGACTTAGCGGAAATCGCCAGCTACAATTATGTGATTTTGTTTAATATCACAAGCCATCAGATAACGCAGCCATCGGCGACTCGGTAGTTGCTTATTGCCAAATGTACAATTAATATAATTGTAAGGGAATGCATATATATTAAGAGTAAATAGCCAGAGCTGTATTAATGGTAATTATTTCAGTTAGATATCATATTCTGAAAATTGAAAAATGACACGGGTTTGATTCCCGTGTCCAGGTGTCATTTTTCAATTTTCAAAATATGATATCTAACTGAAGTAATTACCATTAATATAGCTCTGGCTATTTACTCTTAGTATGTATACATATGTATAAATAAATGAGGAGGTATTTAATATTTGAGAAGAAGAGGTCCATTGCTACACTAGTATTAACACAGTCGACTATACGAATGAACGTGAAAAGGGTAAATACATATCTAGTGGGGTTTTTAAACAGTTTGATGCCATCAGGAATACCACCACACAAGCTAAACTTGTAAATAGGCTGTAGAATAATGCTCTCTCGGTACTTAAATACTAAACAGGGCCTAAGTAAAAGAACTGCCTGGCAGTAATTGGATAAAAGATTATATATAATCCGTGCAACAATAATTTTAACACGGCTTTCTCAAGGAAATGTATGTTTTTTTTACCGACAGTCAATTTGGCATCTGTAGACCTTGGCATCCTCTTTATTTTGAAAACGAAGCAGTTTTCAGTTAAATTGGTGCTATCCATTTTTTTTAGCAACACGTCTTACAACCTTTTCGGATTACGCGTTTATGTACTAATTACGCTAATTGGTTTAGGGATTAGGATGGTTATATTTAGAGTAAGTGTAACCGCATTTATATGGAGGAAGATTGGAAAACCATTATGGAAAAACCACACTCAGTACATCCGACCGAGATTCGATCCTAGCAAGCCTGTTGTGTAAAAATATATGGCTTGAATAAAAAACGGACCCAGACACTATCCAATAAAAACTTCAAAAACACTTACATTTTCTCGCGTCTTTTACACACCCACCTTAATAGCCTTGGTGTTGAAAGCTCTAATTAAAAAAGTGTCTAGATTCTAGGGCTGGATGTGTAATAAACGTCCCATCATAAGTTGTTAGTGTGTAAGTCGAGTGCTAATAATATGTTCCCTTAAAAAGTGAGCCATTAATACCTAAATAAATATTAAAATCCATACCTTTACTATCGTACTCTAATCTTTAAAAAGTTATTAGATATACTCTCACTATCAAGTCAGTTTACTTGAAGCTGTCACTTTTGATAGATATTATAAATACCTCTAAGATAACAGTAATAATATAACTTACTTATACAAGGAATGAAACAGTGCTACGCTAGAATCAACTTGATATTTGTAAAATGAGCTTACGTCAAAATGATGAATTATTAAAGGAAGATGAAATATTATACAAATTATAAAGTTTATTGACAATAATATATAAATATATAGATTAATGTAAAAAACCTTAAAGTTTATATTGTATGTCAGTGATAGAGTTGTGTAAATTAGTTAGAAATTAACCCGAGTTAAATTAAAAATAAAGCACATACAATTTTGATTGATGTATTTAAATTTAAAGTTTTTTAAATTTGTATAGGTTTAATTAATAAGTTGAAGTGTGCTATAATATGAAAATGTTGGCTATAATGCTATTTAACTTATATATTATGTATAATATTTATATATAATACTTTATCTATTATAGACTATTATATATAATGTATTATGTATACATAATATATTATTTATATTATATATATAAATAATATATGTATATAATATATATATACCGGTATATATAATATATGTATATAATATAGGTATATTATATCTATCATATGTTTTACATAATATATATGATATATTTTATACATCATAGGCATAATATATTTTATATATATCATACATATAATATATATAATATGTATATGATATATTATTATGTATAGATTTACAATATTACATATTATGTATATATTATATAATATGTATATATTATATAGTATGTATATGTATTATATATTATGTACATATCATATAGTATGTATATGTATTATATATTATGTAAATATAATATATAGATATATTAGCAGCGCGCCTTACTATATGTTCAGGCTATACGCATATGTACTAATGATTACGCTAGTGAGTTAGAGATGAGGAAGATTGAATTTAGAATAAATGTACCAGCGTTTGCGTGGATGGAGAGAGTACAAACATTTTGGAAGAATCCCCCTCAGTACTCCTGACCAGAATCCGAACCTTGATCTCCCTATTATCAGCAGTCTAGTCTATTACGAGAGTGACGCAGCTACCAAAGCATGTATTTGTAAACTTGTACAGATAAATGTAATTAACAAGTCAAATAAACACTTAAATATTCCTATTAGTTTCTAAGGAGTTCACTAAACCTTGTGATTGAAATCTCAGGGCTGAGTTCCACAACCCTTCCGTAGCGAGCTAGTGCCATCACACGGTCATAAGGCTTTTTCTCTTCTGACATCTCACATTAGACAATTTTAAGTAATCTACTTTAAAATGTAAACGCCAATCATTTAAATTATCACTTTTAAAACGCAATATATACACAAAAATTTGGAAACTATAACAAACTTATAAATAAACAAACAGGTTGCCCAGCAATGATCATAACACTTATTACTATTATTTTTTATTAAAAAATATATTTAAAAAACCATTACGTTTAACACAATGGCTATCACCCGCATCAGTGGGCACATGGTCTAAATGTCAGGCTCATCTTGTCTAGTTCGAATCCCATCAATATATATTGAGGTTTTAGTTTGCTTACATGGTTTTTCACTCTCCCTCCAAGCAATTGTGAGTACGTTTCATTTACATTCTACCTTCCTCATTCCTTCTCCATTATTGTAATTACATGCGGAGAGCCAGGACGTGTAGTAAGACGCAGTGTAAATACATATATATGTAGTTGGAGATCTTCGTTTTTATACATATATCCTCATCAACTGTTTCCAGCCTGTGGCTGGGTCAGTTTGGTAAAATGCCTCCAACTTCTTCTATCCTTTCACCATTCCTCCTCCTTTAATTTCTTACATTCCTCTCCTCTCACTTGAACACTTTCTGTTATCTGCTCCTCCCAACGCTTTATTTGCCTCCCTTGCGGTCTTTTTACTACATACTTTATATCCAACATTTTCTTTGGCATCCTCTCTTTTTCCATCCTCATCACATGTCCATACAATCTCAGTCTTGCTTCCTCTACTATCTCATGTACTCCCTGTACCCCCACTCTTTCCCGGATAACTTCATTTCTAATCTTGTTTCTCCTCGTGACAGCTAACATGCTCCTCACAAACTTCATTCCCATGACCTCCACTTTCCTTGTCTCTCTTACATTCAATGTCCATGTTTCTGCTGCGTATGTGATAATGGGTACAAAGTACGCTCTGTAAAATAATTTCTTACACTACAAAGGGACTTCCCTTCTACATAGCAGGTCTCTTACACACCTATAGATAAGCTCTCCCTGCTGTCCTCATCTCATTAAATCCTACTTCCACCTTTCTCCTCAATCATGCTTCCAAGATATTTTACGTTCTATACTTTTCTCAGCTCTACTCCATCCAACTTTATAGCTTTATTAGGCCTTACCCACCCCGGTGGCGTAGTTGGCTATCGGGTTAGTTTCGTGTTGAGCTAGACTGCTGAGGACGGGGAGATCGGAGATCGAGGTTCGAATCTTGGTCGGGTGAACTGGGATGGTTTCTACTAGATGGTTTTCCACTCTCCCTCCAAGCAAATTTGGGTTCACTTCCTCAAAATTCAACCTTCCCAATTAATAAGCCATTATCGTAATTAGTACTTAAGCGTATAAAACCCAAAAGGGTAGTAAGACGCGGTGCTAAATAAAATATTAAGCCTTACCAGCTTCCTTGTCATTACCTTCACCTCACACTTTGCCATGATATATATATATTTATGTATGTGTGTGTGTGTGTGTGTGTGTGTGTCTGAACACATTAATATAAACTTAAAGAGTAAAACTAGGTTTAAAAAATTAATTAAGTCTAAATAACGACATTGTGTACTACAAAATGAGCTAAAACCAAATTAAATGAGTATAGAAAGAACAATATTTATATATGATTATATACCTTACCACTTTTAAACTAATAACACATTAAAATTTATTTTTACTTTAAAAAAATATAAAATATAATCTTAAATATAAATTTGAAATGTATACCTCATGAAATGTCTTGTTTTGACTCTACCCATTGTGGAGACAACATGGACTAGCAGAACATAATATGCCAGGCTGAGGCAGAGGGTCAGATAATCCCAACTAATGACACAGCCAGGCAAAGCACCCACCGGCTTCCTTACCTCTGGTCGGTGTTGCTGGAATGGGTTGAGACATTGCTACTTGCTATATTTTACAAGATAACCCCATCTATTCCTACATATGTCAAATTCTCTGCCAAAACTTTATAGACTCAAAAATTCTTAGTAATTCTTACTGTCAAATGACTTTAACAAGTAACCATCGATGTGTGTCTCCAATGTACAAAGCGCCATCTTCATCATAAATCTCATATTCAATTCGATATCACCCCCTTCGGTGTCCGCATGGTCTAAGGTGCTACTCTCGCAAGAGACAAGACTACTAATGACGGGGAAATTGAGGTTTGATCCTGGTTAGGTGTATTAAAGGGTTTCTCCCTCCCACCCCCGCAAATGTGGGTAAGCTTTCTCTAAGATTAAAACACTCCTAATTCTTAACACATTAGTGTAATTAGTACATAGGCATTAGTGCATAGTGCATAACCCGAACATATAGTAAGACGTGGCTCTCAAAAATAAAACCCACCTCCGTTGCGTAGTTAGCTAACGCGCTAGTTTCATGTTGTTGAGCTAGACTACCGATGACAGGGAGATTAAGGTTCGAATCTCGCTTAGGTGAAGTGGAATTGGTTTTCCTAAACGGTTTTCCATTCTCTCCCCACGCATATGCGGGCTCACTTCATCTATATGTAACCTTCTCAATTCCTAACCCATCAGCGTAATCAGTACTTAAGCGTATAACCCTAACGGGTAGGATGACGTGGTGCTAAGTATTATTATTATTACTTTATCTAAAAAAAACTATCGTTGTTTGACTACTCTGACATGACAATCGCATGTTGAAGAAGTGGGCCAGTATTCAGGACCTAATTACAACTAAACAAGTGCAGGTTTTAGTTGATATTGTCACCTTCAATTCTAGCAAGTATTAGCATAGTTTATAGGGCACGTCGATAAACAATTACACCCATTCGCGCGCAAGAAAGTTGCCATGTCCAATATTCATGATATATTTCACGCCCGCAGAAGAGGTTCTCATCACGTGGTTCAAGAGAATGGACTCATTTCAGAAAAAGGTAGGAAAAAATATATGTTAATTTAATTTTTTTTGTTTAAAATAAAAGCTTTTTATGCTTGTTTGTGGGTTGTTTTATTTTGTTTGAAAAGTTTATATGGGGGAAGAGGGGAGGAATAGATATTTATGTTGCCTACCATGGAAGAATTTATAACCGCGTTTAGGGTATTGACCGGCACACCTAGTGGGAATAGACGCAGATGGGAACATAACATTAGAATGGACCTGAAAGATATAGGGTGTAAAGAAATTGATTTGGTAGAACTAGCTTAAGATAGGGATAGGGTGTAATGAGGTGGACTGGGTAGAATTAGCTCGAGATGGGGATAGGGTGTAATGAGATGGACTGGGTAGAACTAGCTCAAGCTAGAGATATAGTGTAATGTGGTGGATTGGATAGAACTAGCTTGAGATAGTGAGAGGGTGTAATGAGGTGGGCTGGATAGAACTAGCTCAAGATAGGGATGGAGTGTAGCGAGGTGGACTGGATAAAACTAGCTCAAGATAGGGATAGGGTGTAATGAGATGTGCTGGATAGAACTATTTCAAGATAGTGATAGGGTACAATGAGGTGGACAGAATAGAACTACCCCAGGATAGGGATGGATGGTGTACTTTTGTAAGCGTGGCAATGAAATTTGAGTTCCTAATGCCATAGAGTAAGTAAGTATAGTAAATCTGATAAACAAATTGACGCGTATTTCGACGTGAAGTAATCCTTTATTTCCCTCTGTCATGGCTTTGATTAGCTTACCTCTACATCTATATTAGAATTTAAACTGCTTTTTATATTTTACAAAATAGAATTTATTCGTTCCCTTTTATTGTGAAAACCTAAAAGAAGTGCGTGATTTAGACCATGGCCCAGAAAGGGGTATGCGATATTTTGGGAAACACTAATGGATAAATATAATTATAAGCCTTTTTTTTTAATTAAAGGCAATAACTCACGGTTTTAGTTATTATTGTTATTTCAAAAACAAATCTTGTAAAATGTTAAGACATGCAAGTAACATAGCATTCATGCTGCTCTACAGAATTTTTATGCTCTGGAATTCGAGGGTGTAATTTTTTCCAATCATAAAATCCTACTTTTGGATTTGCCAAGCAAGAATTAGAATGCTTTTCAAATAGCTTGCAGGGTAAACAGTAAATATATTTTTTCTCTTCACTGTAAATTAGCCAATTTAGCTCTACACTTTCTCCGTTCAAAAGTTTTTTATGGAACCAACTTCCCGTAAAATGCCTTTTTTTTTCTGCATTAATTGATGAAAGAAAATTGCCAATTTTATTTTATTCTGGACCATGTTCAACTAATAAGCTTCTCACATGGTCATTCAAATCAGACCATTTTGTGGGATCATTAAAATTTAGTTGAATTTTGGTTGGTTCATTTTCCAAATCTGGTTCCTGTACATCTTCATAAGAAGTAAATTTTGGAAAGGGCTGGTTTAAGATTTGGTGTAGAACCCTCTGAATGTACAATTACACTACCAGTTACATTCTTAGTTACTTCGGTAAAGTTTTCATTTTCTAAAAGTGTTGATGGAGATGGCCTACTTTCAATACCTTGTTGTAGTGGTAGCGCAGTGGTTGAGGGATCCACCTTCTTTACCCAAACCAGTTTTGCTAATGCTTGACTGTTATCTGCCTCTTTTTTTTTCGTTTTCAGCGTAATTAATATTTAGCTGAGAAGCGTGTTACAGTTTAAATGTGAAATGTGAAATGTGAAATTTGCTCGTTGCCGTGACACTGTGATGAGATTTATTTAATTAACATTGTTTGTAAATTTGTATAAATTTATTGATCGATTTGCGTGTGAATTAGTGAACTGTGCCACGTGTGTTTGTCAAAATGGGGCCCATTTTTATTCTTAAAGTAGAATTGTATACATCATTTTAACCACGCGTTTAAATTAATTTCGCAATCTTACATTTTATATAAAAAAATCTACATCTTGATGGCACCCCGCCAGCTCGGCATCCGAGGTGGTTGCCCCTGCTGCTCCCGCCCTCGCTACAGCCCTGGGTAACCTACCCACATTTGCGAAGGAAGAGAGTAGAAAACCATTTAGCGAAAACCTATCTCAGGAGACCCAACCAGAATTCGAACACTAATCTCCCCGTCAGATAATTATGAGTGAACAATATTAATTCAGGATGACTGGTACGCTGTCAAGTCCACAATACAAAATTATAAATTTAATGGGAAATTTTAATGAAAATCAACACACAGTCTGCAAATCATTGTAATTAGTACATTGACCATAACTGATGATTCCACACGTCCATCACAGAGTCAGCCTTAAACTATGGGTGAAGAATAGCTCTGAGTACGGTACGAATCCTAGATAGCTCAGTGGTAGAGCATTGGCGTGCTAGCTCAGAGGTTCTGGGTTAGAGTCCCGTGACCAGGTGTCATTTTTCAACTAATTTAAATTAATTGAAATGTGGTCACCTCCAAACGAACACTGCCGTAGTTATATTGATTTGCAACCTGTGTGTTGATATTCATTGAAACATTTTTTTTATATAACCTAGAGCAGGACAAACTTGTTTATTTTCCAACAATTCAGCAAAGTGTAAGTAAATACAGTAATTTCACCATGGATCATACACAATACAAAGCAGCAGCTACATCTTGATATGAGTAATTCTAACCTCAATGCTTACTTTCTCTCGACACCTCGTACGGAAGGTATTATAATCGTAAAAAAGAATATCGAACTCGAGATTTTAATAAATGTCGACGTTTAATAACCCCCTGAAAGTAAAAAAAAAAGTTGTTTTCGCAATACCGTCTGTCTGAACCTCGAGCTAGAGTCGAAACTTTTTACCAACTGGGCTATAAATTGGTATCTGGGGTTTTCATAAGGTCCCCCCGAGGGGTTTTTTGAATTAGATATCTAACTTTAGAATTAAGGGTAATTTACGGAGGGGCAAAAGAGAATAAATCGATTTTCTCAAAATTTGCTCTAACGATTTTGATTAAATTCTATATCCAAACAGTGTTTATCATAATAAACCATATGGCAACTCTCATTTCCTCATGAAAATGAATTTGAGGGTACTTTACATAGGGGAAATTTTACAATTTTCATTATTTTTCCGCAATTATTTGAGATACAAAATAACTTAACATTGTAAAACAGTAGTACTATTAAAGATACAAATATTTTATTTGAAATAAATTTTTATAAACCAACAATTTATTAGCTATAAGCAAATATATATAATTTTTAATCCAGGTCTTTGAAAATGAATTTGATTCTTATGCTCTTTGGTAGACAAATATATTTCTCTTTTCTCAATTGTTCTGTAACAGTAGGCTTAGTTCTTGATGCCATAGAGTACGTAAGTAATAATGTATATTATTTAATTTATGATCTTTGATGCAATATTTCTACAACACTGTATGGATCTATTATTTATTTTCACAAATCTTACTAAGAGTTTTTAGTAAATATATATTTTAAGATAAAAGCGAGAGAAAGTATGTGCAATGAGCCGTAACATATATTTTATTTTAAATTCAAAAGGATAAATATAAACCTATTTATAAATCCACTTTGTCTTTCAGAGTTTGATATTTGAGATATTTGAGATTCATGATCTTGCTTTAAGGTTTGTGTGTAGATACGGCTCCACACACACACACACACACACACATATATATATATATATATATATATAAAAGTATACGGCTCCACATAGGCCTATATATGTGCAGGAACCTTTTCTTCCATTAATGTTTTGAAATGAGATTTTCGTTCATATATTACAGATGCACATCTTGCTAATAGCCTATGCTTATTTTAGGTACTGTAAATAGAAAATTAAGCCCTAACATTGAAAAATTATTGAAAGAAAATCAGGTTAAAATATCACAGTATTGTATTGATATGTAAAGTTGACTTTTTTCTTTTAATTTCTTGTGAAGAGATAGTTTGTGTTATAGCAATTCACTTTAATTTCTTCCATTATTTTATAAAATAATGTTGCTGATTATAGAATCTCAATAAAACGACAGGTTTACATGTAGACCCTACATAGGTTTTACTATTTTTTTTAAATCCTGTACAATAACCCAATATTTTAGTTTATGATATTTGTTAATACAAAAAGAGCACTGAATATTATTTTCCTATCCTGATACCGAATGTGTTACGTGCAAATATATTTGGCAAGGGAGTGGGGGTTGGTATATTTGGTTACAGTGGCCCGTCAAATGACTTATAACAATTTACGGGCCATAAATTGGAAAAAGTTGGCCACCCCCGGTCTAGAGTATGCGCTACTACACCCACAGTCCGATCCTATCCAATACGTGATACGGTAAATTTTTAATCTGGTTAACTCTCAAAACATTATGACGTATTGAAAATAGCTCCCAAACTCAATGAGTTTGGCGACCTCTGAGCTAGAATATAAACTGACATCAGCCATATTTTCACGTAATTATGATAAGTTGAAATGGAATATTATTGTGAAAGTAAACTATATTTGAGCTGAAGGTACCGGTTTCAATTTCCGGCATGGAAGAAAAATTGATCATTGGTGAAACGTGGGTTTCCCTTTTTACAGTGATGAATTAACGGCTGGGGGCTGGATGTTGTGTCCATCCTAAATTTGAGTTATTTTATTAGTCGTGTGCTGACATAATAATTTGGTTCACAAAGTGCACGCACGTTAAAGCTTAAAAAAACTCAAATATAATTGAATTATAAGTCAATAATTTAACTTAGTACAAAATACGCCATTGGATGTGTTCATTGTATTTTCTTGATACATTATTTTCATTGTCTAAAAGCTTACATTTTGTAAAGTCATTGAAAACTGAAAAGTATTGTGTAAATACCCAATTTTATCAAAATAAAAATTGTATGTCTTTAAGTTGAAGCTCTTAAATTGAATAATCCGATTAAAGGCGAGTTTACATACGTCGACCAAGATTGAACGACTTTATCGATATTGGTCGAATATGTAAGGCCCTTTTTTTCTATTTTGTCGCTGTGGGAGATTTGACTGTACTTGTAAAATAGTTTAGTAATATCATAAACATTTTAGCTTCGCCAATCTTACTGAAATGTAGTGGAGAAACCTGTGGCTTTTCCAAGTATTACGGGGAGNGGGGGGGGGGGGGAGGGGAGACTAAATATGTGACCGACCATTGAAATAACGCTTAAAACCACTTCCATGATGTAATGAGACTGTAATTTAGTTTCCACATGGTCAATTGAGAGTTCAATGCCACAAAAATAATACATTGAGTAACTTCCTGTTTAAAATAATGAATGCAAAAGTGTTATCAGGCTCATACGTCTGAATATCAAACAAACTAATTACAATATTATCGCAAATTATTCATTATTCCCAAACGACAGAACTGCTGTGTTTTTTTTAATTACGTTTTTCAAAAAAAGTAATTTTTGATTTAATTATACAACGTCTTACTATCAAGCCTAGTAATTACTATATACTATAATACTAACATTAGTGGAAACGGTCAGTTTAGTACTAGTATGGTTTTCTGGGGACGGGAAGGTCACATACACACACACACTCTTCCAAATAGCTTCGGGCGCCCCTGGATACTATTGCATTTTATCCCACAAAACATTGTCCATATAAAAATAAGGTCCAACATCATAGATAAATCGATATCGTGTCTTCCTACATTTGATATCATCTCTGAGGGAACTACATGGTTACTGTTGGGAAACAGCGTTGTCATTCTCTCATTTTCGTGTGGTCAATTTCCCCTCAAATATAAGACAAGTTTCGCAACGCTCACTGGATAGTCTTGGTTGCCAATAGCTCCTTCTTACCCCAGCACACCACCTTCAGACATATCTGAAAGGTAGGAAATTTAGCAACATTTAACTGAGAGAGAGAGAGAGCGAAGATAAAGCTTTTCTCCATAGTAGTCCAGTCAGAAACTGGAAGCCCGTGCATTATTTAAAGGGACCTTTTTTTTATTGGTGGCTTTCAGCCGTCACCTTTAAAAATGGCTGACATCATGATTTATTTAGTGTTAAATTAATATATCATCAACAAATATACCTAGATTAACACAGTTTTTTATTTTTTTACTTTTACTCCCTCTTAGATGTTTGATTGTGTTTGTCAAGAAAAAATATTTTCAATGAATTTAAAAGTCACTACGAGATATTTTAGTAGCCTAATTATTCCTATTTTAATTTAAGAATAAAACATATATTTTTAATTTGTCTGTTATTGTTTAGTGTGATTTTCCATTTTTTGAATGAACCAAATTATTTTCATCACAAATACAAGAAAACAACATGATGTTATGAATATAAATATGTTACACCATCAATATCAAGTCTGACTCTCAACATTGAGTCCAACATCTTGAAATTATTTAAAAAATCAAAAGATACATCATCATTTTAATCCTCCTCATTAGTTTCTTATTCTGTTGGTGAGTTGTCATCAAATTCTACTTCAACAAGTTCCTATTCTTTTTCTTCTTCGGCTTATTTGGGAAGATCAAACGGAATTTTTGATAGTTATCCTTTCATATGCGTAATCGGAACTAGCATACCTCCTTGAGTTGTCCAGCCATAATCGGTTGCTTTTAATCTCTTCCCTATTCTTGCATTTTTTTAAATTCAAATGCTATCAGGCTTTGCTGCTTAAATGAGTCATCATCTGAAGGTAGTTTTGCATGTTAACAGCTATTCAGGTGAAGCAACTTTCGAGTCCAAGCATCACACAATTTGTTGAATATCGGATCACTGTAGGGTACCAGTATAGTGAAAATATTTAGAAATTCATACAGTTCATCGTTCAACCCATGTTCTTCATTGACTCCAAAATTTGTCATAGTTTTTAGGAAATGTTTGTTCTCTTCCTTGAGAATCGTTTTCATTGGCTTCGTTTTGCCACATATGAAAAAAAGCTTCAACATTATCTACTCCTATGAATGTGTAGAAACCAACAGCAGCAGATGATACTTTCTTGTTTCTTGTTTGGAAAGATCTTGTGACACTCAAAGAAATCTGGTTGTTCTTCTGACTTATTTATATATATATATATATATATATATGTACGATGCCCCAACCCACACATAAGTGTCTTCGAGGTCTAAAACAAAATTTGTGTCATCCTTTATCTGTGCAGCATGGTAGAAAGCACTAGTGTCAGCTCCACTAGGCAACCGTGCCTCAAACTGTTGCGTTGGCTCACCAGTTTTAACATTAACCCAACCATTTTTCTTTGTGAAGAACCGTGGTACATGGTACTCATAATCACGCCATTTATTGAGGAGGAAGACTTGTAGTCTTTGCTTGTTTTCAGCTTTTGAAAGAAACTGTCACCACAGAGCTCCAGAGGGTATGCAATAGTTTCCACTGTGAGGGTAGATGTCTGATGCAAAACTAAAATGCCTCGCTCATCTTTTCTGTTCATATTGCTTCGGATTTGCTTTCATGGTTTCTTCTTCATAAATATCATTAATTAAAGGAAATGTTTGGGCTTCAGGATGACGTGACTCTATGTAGTTGAAGAGCCTGGAGGTGTATTCTGACCAAGCGTTTGCAAGAGGAACTTTGTTCCAAACCATACCAACATCAATTAAGACTTGGTAAGCTTGAGGACAAGGCTCGGATTCAAGGCTTAATACTGACAAGAACTTTGATTTAATTGGCTTGTGAAATTCACCATCAGCCGTAAATAAAGACAAACTTACTGGTGTTATCCTTTATTCAAAAATACCCTCTTAAGGACAAAGGGGGTGTTTATCCTCCAGTAAGGATATCAATGACCTATTTCATGGCCTTCTGGTCTAGTATTGATCGTTTTTACTGCTTGATTTTAGTCGATTTTGCTACATATAATTTGAATGTAAGAGATTTTAGTTTTGGAATCCAACTGTCGATAGGCTTACTCCCAGTTGAAAGTCTTTCTAGAACTTTTTCTACTACCATGTTTCCCTATGAATGAGCTTCATGTAGACCTCTGATAGTTTCTGCAGAAGCAGGCTTGCCTGTGCTTAGAGAACGAAATTTTGGCTGATTCAAATCCCAAGGACTTGAATCCCATTCTTCCAGAGCTTTGTTTTACCCCTTCAAGTACCAAGATATATTTTCTTTTTCTTGAACGACCTACTTCAGGATGATGATAATGATCACTTCTTTACATTTGAGTACTTTTCAACAACTGCTCTTGTAAGTACTTCATCGCTGGCCTGCTGAGATTGTTTATTGCAATTATGGTGTGGTTCTTGGTAAAGTTTATCCAACCTCCACTTTTACTGTTTTTTGACTTTTTGTTCATAGTACTCTCAATAATTTGATACGGGGGAAGTTTGCTGTAATTTTTTCCACTTAAAGAGATTGAATACATTACACTCATTTGAGCCTTTTTCTCTTCTGACAGTGTTAACATTCTCCAGTAGTAAAGAGAAAGAAAGCGGACATAATAAGTTTCCATATGCTTTCAACAAGGGGAGCATGTTGCGACAACTAGATATATATTCAGAAACGTTTACGCCACTTCTGATGCAGTGATAGTGTTAGAACAGAATTTCAACATCAAGAATGTATGACAGCCGACCCTTAGCCATATCAGAATCACTATTTAAAATCTTCTTAAACAACTTATGCCAGAACGTCTTGGAAACTATAGATTGAATGAAGTCCTCATGTTGTTCTTCTGATGTTAGCTCCACAATGTTCTTGACATAATCTAGGATGCTCTCATCTTCATAAATTGCTCTTTCTAATAGCATTTGCAACAAGGCTTCAGCTATTAATTTATGAAGCCTCATAGCCCTGTTGTAATGTTTCCCATTATTTGCCTTTTGTAGATTTTCTTAAACTATAACGCTCGATTCTATGGCTAGTTCGTCAATAGCACTTCCAGCAAAACTTTTCCCCAAAGCATTCAAGTATGATATTTCAGTGTGGAACCCTCCCAATACAGATACTACTTTGGTCCAGCTGTTGATATGTTTACATAGTGTCTCTTCTATGGTCCTATATATTGCCTGGTCTGAAACCAACGGTAGAAATGGCATATTCTTAAACTCTGCCTTTTTTTACCCCAGTCTAGAGCATCAATTACAATTTCTTCAGAAAGTGGTTGAGAATAACAGTTGACATTAAAAGTTTCCCATTTATCAATGCTGCTATCAAGAGAACTGTGAAACCCTGTAAAAGAAGTCACGTCAGATAGTTTGGGAGTAAGTGCATGAGCAGTAACCTGGTAAGATTTTGTCTGTTGTTCTTCCTCTAGTTTTTCAGGCTGTGGTTGAATTGGTGCTGAGGCCTTCTTCCAGGCTCCCTTAGTAAAAGATTTTGTGAATTTCTTTTTTTCATCTTTTTTTGGAATAGTCAGTCTACTTTCTGGACTCCTTGTTGAAGAGCGGAGTGCTATTCGTTGAGCCATTATAAAATTTGTGTAATGACTGATTTCTGAACCCGTTAAACCAGTTTCCCTAAAATCATCATTGTCCATAACTACAATGCCTGGTTGTCCTGATACAATGATGGGTGGGCAAAGTAGACCTGCTTTATTAATATCGGACTCTTTTGAAATCTCGGCCCACTTAAATTCTTGAAGAGCCAATGCTGATAATTAATCTAGTACATCATTGTATGGAATTCCCATTCCCGGCTTTTTAAGGATTTGAAGGATTTCTTCTCTTCCAGTTTCATCGTGCACAGCCATTGCCAAAGCAACTTGAAGTGGTTGTTGTTTATTAGTTATGAGGTGCATGGTAGCCTGACTCAAGAAACGAACAGCAGTTTGCAATTTTGGAAATTTTACATGTGAATTAAACTACAAGTAAAACAATAACTATGAAGAAACTAACTTATCAATCCCGAGTTTTTATGCGGTACTAGAAGAAAAACATTGAAGTTGGCAACACTTTAATCGGAGAAGAAAACAAAATAGTTGGTGGTATGCAGACAGAACCGCTGAACATAGACAGAAAAAACTCAAAAACTAAAACATATTCTATTTTACCATTTAGTTTAGTGGTGAACAAGCAAAAATATTGTGTTCATTCTAAATAATTACAAATACATCTTACACATGTTTACAATTTCGTTTCAAAATTCAGCGTAAGTATAAATAAAACATCACCTTTGTGAAGACCCAAACTGCAAGTATACATCATTTCATAGACCATAATGATCAGTGGTACCAACATTTAAGCTGGAAAAGCTACTAGTGCAGTGTTCTATTTTGTTATGTTATTTACCCGTTTAATATATGAAAGTACAAATATTTCGAAAACCTTTAGAGCTACATCAAAAATAAACTAACTAAAACTGTTTCTTTTAATATTTTAAACATTATTTGTTTGAAAATATTTCTATTATCTCGTTCCGTTTTTAAGCTCCAGCTAATAATAATATTTTTTTTTAAATGGCGACTATTTTACAAGATGGCAGCCGAAATCCACCAGAAAAAAAGTTACTCACCCGCTTAATTTCTTCAGAAATACATCGTGATTAAATTCCAAAAATAAAAAAGTCCCACCCTAGCTATTCACGGGTTTGGGGTTTCTAACTGGACTATAGGGCCTGAAGCTCCTCTGCAATTATATTGGATGTACTAAGCTAAGGGTTCGATTCCCAACCAGTCGGGAAAAAAATTAATTGGTTAAATGTGGGTTTCCCCTTTCGAACTGAAGAATTGACGATGGGGTTGGGTGTTGTTCGGCTTCTCCAGTGCAACATGCGAGTGACGCATTAGACCACAGGTTCTTAAACTGTGGGTCGGGAAAAATATTCTGGGGGTCGCAGCAAACATTGACAAATATGAGTAAATTAAATATTTATTATAGAGCCATTTAATTTATAGTACACTAAAACCTTTAATTCTGTGTTTAGATTATTGCAGAAATAAATGTTTCCAGCATGATTACATAAACACAATTTTAATACTCATTCGTTTAATTAACTGGGATAAACTCATGGTTCCCATTATTAGCATTATATTGATTGATTAGAGGGGATCAAAGGCGTGTATAAATTTAGTAAACTATAACAATTTAATTAATAATAGATTTATTAAATATAGCTACATGTATACATTTCTTACAATGTTCATGATTTATAATTTTCATTTGATCCAAAACTGCTCAAAAATCGATAGCAATTTTGTTTTATGAAAAGGGGTGGAGAATAAAAAAAAAAAAGGTTAAGAACCTGTGCGTGACCACCGATTTGG
>CABFWB010000447.1:104260-118443 GCA_902151455.1 Timema bartmani | reverse complement strand
TATTATTATTATTATTTAGCACCGCGTCTTACTACCCGTTCGGGTTATACGCTTAAGTACTAATTACGCTAATGGATTAGGAATTGGGAAGGTTGAATAGAGGAAGTGAACCCGCATTTGCGTGGAGGGAGAGTGGAAAACCATTTAGGAAAAACCACCCCCAGTTCACCCGACCGAGATTCGAACCTCGATCTCCCCGTCCACAGCAGTCGGGCTCAACACGACTAGCGCGTTAGCCAACTACGCCACTGAGGCGGGTAAACCTCATATTAAAACGCACTGTGCACAGGTAAAAAAAAACTGCTTAACGTGGCAACATGGCAAACATGTATTGTAAACAACCCTCTTACTATACTGGATATCATCTCTGAGGGAATTACATGGATTCTATTGAGAAACAGCGTGGTCATCCTCTCGTTTTTTAGTGGTCAATCTCCCCTCAAATATAAGACAAGTTTCGCAACGCTGGTTAGTCGAGGTTGCCAGTAGCTTCTTCTTACCCCAGCACACCACCTTCAAACATATCCGAGAGCAAGGAGATTTGGCAACAGTTAACTGGGAGAGAGTGAAGATTAAGCTTTTCTTCATAAGATCTGTAGTTCTCTCAACAATGATATTGGATGTATTTACAATAATTCCAATACAATAATAAAACTACAGGGAACAAACTCCTTAATTGTTACAAAAATAGCTAGGTTAGGATAGGTTAGGTTAGGTTGGGTTGATAACTGGATAATTTACTAAAACCACGATATTTGTAATTTCTGTAAAATATATATTTCTTGCGGTGTTGCCAAATGAGACTCAAAGAATACAAACGATGGTGCTCTTCTGATATACCCCAAAGCAGGTACATAAATACGGTCTGTGCTCTTTCAGTGCGTAGCCACAATATGACAGACTACTTATTCTGCGTGCCCATCTGTGCGGGTTTAATTTAAAATGTTTGGTAGGATTTTGGTAAGAAGAACTTTTATAAAATACAAATATTTTTTTTGCGCCCTACATCGAGAATATGTTATTATATAATTAGTGTTATTTTAGAGGTATTAATAATATCTATCAAAAGTGACAAGGCCATAGTCAGGAGGGTTTGAAGGTTCAAACCCCCCCAAAATTTAATGATCAAAATATATATATAGCTTTTTTATGGTTCAAACGATACCAAAATTAAGGCACCGGTACAAATTAGAGCTTTATGTTACCATAAAAAGCACTTCAGATAGCTTCTAAAGGTGACTAATATTTAGAATTTTTCCATGCCTTCGGCAGTTAGGGGGTTATGTTTCTATAAAAACACTTCAGATAGCTTCTAGAGGTGTTTACTATTAAGCATTTTTTCTAACATTCGGCAGTTATGGTGTTATGTTGCCATAAATAAACACTGCCTCCAGCAGCATATATTGCTATAAAAAACACTTCAGATAGCTTCTAGAGGTTTTTAGGATTTAGAATTTTTCCTAGCCTTCGACAGTTAGGGGGTTATATTGCAAAAAAAAACACTTCAGATAGCTTCTGGAACTGTTTATCATTTATAATTTTTTCTAGCCTCCAGCAATTGGGTTATGTACCCACCAAACTCCCCTGAAATTATTGGATGGCTATGGTCTTGAAAAGTGATAGCTTCAAATCACATAAATTGACACATGAATATATTGAAGTAGTTTAGTAATTTTGTAGCTGTCAAATACAGTCCTTTATACCAGAATCATACTATAGCTATATATATTATCAATAAAATCCGTTGCTACTACCACATTTTGATGTTTCACGTCATAGCAACAATAGCTATTAGCTTTTTTTAATCCTTTACCAACAAACCTGCATACATTTGTTTCCAATTTAAACCCTTATAATTATGCTAAGCCAATTAATATATTCGTTGTACGTGCAAGGTATTTTAATTCCTGCCATGAAATATTTCAGTCACAGTTAAGCTTACAATAACGAGCTTTAAAATACAAATAAATTAAGGTCATAACCAGTGTTATTTTACATTCGTTTGATATATAAGAATTTTTAAAAATGCTACTATACATTTTGTTTTGCTTATATGATTTTCGAAATTAATCTGAGTTGCGCGAATAACAAAATGATTTTCAAATAAATAATTGTAAATAAAAATGAAAAATTAGAAAATAAAAAATATGATACGTCAGAGAATTTCAGTTCTGTCCGACGAATTGTGTTGATGCATTTTGGATATCACTAAGCAAAAGATACAAAAAGCAAAGGGAGAAATTGAAACATTGAACGTTCTGAAGCCATTGCTCAGATTTGAAGCTCATAAAGTACTTTGTATATGCAAATATTTCCACTTTTAACAGAAATATAGGCTACTCTCTTTCAAAATTTAAAAACTTTTGTTTTGATGTTAACGTTTAAATAGTAAATACTTTTGAGGCTGAAAAAATAAAGCTAAAAATATAAGCCTCACTGTTTTAATGCACAAGTGTTGCATTTTAAAATTTAAATTCTTATTTGAGCCAAAAAGCTATATTCTCAATCAGCAATTATTTTTCCCGCAACGCAGGACACGTGGACAAAGCTATCATTCTCGTAAAGTTGTGTTTTTCAAAGGACTTTAATCAATGTTTTATCACTTTCTCCCTATATATATATATATATAGAGAGAGAGAGAGAGAGAGAGAGAAAGTGGTAAAACATTGATTAAAGTCCTTATATATATATATATATATATTCCTCACCCAAAACACATTAGTGAAAATATGCCCAGACGTGCTCTAAAATTCGGTACTATTATTATTATTATTATTATTATTATTATTATTATTATTATTATTATTATTATTACCACGTCTTACTACCCGTTCGGGTTATACGCACTTACGTGAATATGTAATGGTAGGATGATTGTGAGATGAAATGGAGGACCTACAGTTTAACGTGGAATCCGAACCACGGTGGAGGCCTGGCATTCCACACATTGACCAGTTGTGATTAATACACGTCTTGTCAGAGGTGAAGAAAGGGTTTGGCAATCAGATAAATGTGTGCCGGGAACTAGGATTGAACCCCGGACCCTTAGCACAGAAGTCTGACACCTTACCCCTAGACCACCAGGTCACCACGGTGCTAATAAAATATATATACTCTTCCGAAATACCCACATTTTTATACTAAATGTGTAAGGATGAGGAAGATAGAATTTAAGAAGGATTGTAACCAAATTTGTGTGGAAGAAGATTTGTAAGAAAATGTAGAGAATAAACCTCCGTACATACCAAAATACCTCTTACTGGAAAATAACGCTAGATGCACTTGACGTTTAGTCCGCGTGCCCACCAATACTGTTTCAAACACAGCGGTAACTAAAACTGCTTTCATATAATCATAAATTACGTCATGTAATCTGCAGTGGTTCCTTTTTATAGACCGTATCAATACTCATAATATATTTAAATATAACTGAAAAATGACATTTTAACACTTGAATACAAACTGGGAACCTCGATATATTGCACCATTTTATCTACCACTGACCTATCCACGATTCAAACAGGAATTAGGATTATTCGTCACTCACATTTTA
Source organism: Timema bartmani (assembly GCA_902151455.1). Taxonomy (NCBI): domain Eukaryota; kingdom Metazoa; phylum Arthropoda; class Insecta; order Phasmatodea; family Timematidae; genus Timema; species Timema bartmani. Next base: position 114,890 of record CABFWB010000447.1, on the reverse strand, counting down.
ACACATGGATAATTAAATCAAACATAAAGGCACACTAATAATATATGATAACCACATCATTTGTTTCTATATTGTCTATACTAATCATGTTCTCACAGTAACTCTAAAAGGCTCTTGTTACCGTGTTCTCACAGTAACTCTAAGAGGCTCTTGTTACCGTGTTCTCACAGTAGCTCTAAAAGGCTCTTGTTACCGTGTTCTCACAGTAACTCTAAGTCTCTTGTTACCGTGTTCTCACAGTAACTCTAAGAGTCTCTTGTTACCGTGTCCTCACAGTATCTCTAAGAGTCTCTTGTTACCGTGTTCTCACAGTATCTCTAAGAGGCTCTTGTTACCGTGTTCTCACAGTATCTCTAAGAGGCTCTTGTTACCATGTTCTCACAGTATCTCTAAGAGGCTCTTGTTACCGTGTTCTCACAGTATCTCTAAGAGGCTCTTGTTACCATGTCCTCCCTGTAACTCTAAAAGGCTCTTGTTACCGTGTTCTCACAGTAACTCTAAGAGTCTTTTGTTACCGTGTTCTCACAGTATCTCTAAGAGGCTCTTGTTACTGTGTTCTCACAGTATCTCTAAGAGGCTCTTGTTACCGTGTTCTCACAGTATCTCTAAGAGGCTCTTGTCACCGTGTTCTCACAGTATCTCTAAAAGGCTCTCGCTACCGTGTTCTCACAGTATCTATAAGAGTTTCTTGTTACCGTGTTCTCACAGTAATTCTAAGAGTCTCTTGTTACCGTGTTCTCACAGTATGGTCGATGTTTCTAGGTTTGTCGGCGGGGAACTGAACGCATGCTATAACGCGGTGGACAGACACGTGGAAGCGGGTAGAGGGGGCAAGGTCGCCCTCATTCACGACAGTCCTATCACCAAGACAGTGAGGCATGTCACTTACCTGGAGCTGCAAGATAAGGTAACTAACTACCAGACAAACTTGGTACTAGGGGTATCTGGTTTTATTAAGGACGTGGAAAATTGAAATGATCTTTAATAAGGATACAACTGCATCAGATATCATATTTGTAGATTTTTGAAAAATTACATTTGGGCAAAGAGTTCTGGGTTCAATTCCCATGTTCAAGTGTAATTTAAAAAAAAAGATCTACCTATCTTTTAAGCTGCACCATAATGTAACCCATAAGGGCTTGCTACCTTTATGGATAAATGGAGTGTATCGCTTATCAAACAGTCCACAATTGCATGGATACGCTTATCAAATAGTCCACATGTGCATCGAACACTAATCAAATGGTTCAATTATGCATCACACGCTTATCAAATAGTCCACATGTGCATCGAACACTAATCAAATGGTTCGATTATGCATCACACGCTTATCAAATAGTCCACATGTGCATCGAACAGTAATCAAATGGTCCACCATTGGGAAATGTTTGAGAAACACTGCTCTAGAGAAATGAAAAGGAACACATTAATCAACAGAGGTGAGATGTTAACTTCTATTTGAGAGGTTTATCAGAAACCTAAGCCACAAAGCGACTTCCAGTATTGGAGGAAACGGTTTAATTGTATTCAGTGGATAAGTGTCATAAATTAAACACACAACTGACCAATGTATTCAAAATATAGATTGGTGAGCTACTGACTTGATTTCGCACTTCTCGGTGGGATTATCCACGTGTCATGGACGCAGTGACGCGGTCCAGAGTTTCCTTGAAACGTAATATATTTATTAGAGACATCTCCAAATATATAGGAGCCACGTTCACGGTATTAGACGCTTCAGTAATAAACTATTCACTTTCTCAAACCAGCATAGCTTGACATGGGAACGGCGTTAACTGTTTTCTTTGGTTGGTTGTTTATTATTCTGGCATAAAAAAAAAGTCCATCCAACTTTTAATAGGTTCCCCCATTCTCGGGATGCACTGTGTTTTTTTTAATGAAAGTGTAACCTTTTATGCCTTGGCACGATTCTTATTTTAGAAGATAAATTGTAACGGGCTGATAATTTTGATTGGTGGATCCTTCCCTGAGAACTGTGAGGTTAAGAATCATCCCCATATCCACTTCAGTGTCCGAATGGTTTAAGGCGTCATTCTTGTATGAGATTGACCTGCTGATGGCGGGAAGATCGGGGTTTCACATCTCTGTCGTGTCTACTGAGGGTGTTTTTCCCTAAAAGGCTCCCCACCCTCCTTACACGCAAATACGGGTAGATTATCTCTAAAATGCTTCCTTCCTCATCCTTACCCCATTAGAGTAGTCAACTAATCATATATGCGTACAACCTGAACAGGTAGTAAAAAGCAGCGATGAAAATAAACTATCCCCATGGTTCAAAATGAGAAGGGCACTGGTGTTTCAGTAGTCAAATGGTATGGAGGTGAAATAGGCATACCAACTTAGAGGTGGATCAGGGTTTTCAGAAAAAGGTATACATTCCCAAATCAGAGTTAAGTATGTGTGGGTATGGGAGGATTTTGGTTATGATTATAACCTCATATACAAAGGCTCAGTAATTGGTGGCACGAGGTCTGCAGACTACACCCAATATCATTTCTGAGGAAACTGCAGACTTTGGGCCAGTTTCATAGTCAGATTTAGTACGCCTCAAGTGCGGCGCTATACTAAATACAAGACGTCACCTACCTGAAATTGAATGGAATGGGCCAGTTTCATATGCGAAACTGGCCCATTCCATTTTGGTCTAGGTAGGTGTCGTCCTGTATTTAGTATCGACTCGCACTTTAGGCGTACTAAATCTGACTATGAAACTGGCCCTTTATCTTCGCTCTTTCTCAGATAAATGTTGCTGAATCTCCTCGCTCTCAGTAATGTCGGCAGGTGGTGTGCTGGGTTAAGAAGGAGCTACTGGCAACCCCGACTAATTAGCCACGTGAAAATTGTCTTGTATTTAAGGGGAGATTTACCACACACAAAATAAATGGTACGGCGCACCACACAGACTTTCTCTCTCTTTCTATAAACTCGTAAGATTTCTGAACGGAATAATGTACATTGTATCATCACCACTCCACATAAGAACACGCATAAAATAATATACAATGATATAGAATCAATGAGAAAAGAGGCGCATCTTTGTCCACCTAAGAAAATTTCAAACAGTTTAATGTCTTCCAAAAGGGTCAAAACTTCGTATTAAAATTTCGATTTCTGGTTAAAGTTTTAACATTTTATAAGGTGTTGCAGATCTTCAAGTCATCGCATTGATATTTAATTATTCATTTATACATTTTGACCAATAAAAAATGTAAATATTGACTATTGAGTCTAAAATGGAGATAGATCATTGCTATGCAAACATTTCTCCTAAGAGCTTTAAGGAAAAATAACATACTTTTTTAGATACTTATATTTAATTACTCTATGGCATTGGAGAATTATTGCGTTAAGACTTAAGTAGTATATGTTTACAACTAAAGCTCACAAAATTGTATTAATATATTTGCAAATATCTCAGAAACTGTTGCTTTTATAAAAATATATGTCAAATAAAAGTTTTTTATTTCTAATAGTCCTACAATTTTGCAATGATAAGTTGTTTAGTTTCTCAAATAGTTGTGGAGATACGGAAATTAACGCTTCTGTAAAGTACCCTAAAAATCATTTTCATAGGAAAATGAAAATAGCCAGTTTATTTATAATCTTAATCAACGCCTAGATACGAATTTTAATCAAAATCGTTTGAGCAGATTTTGAGAAAACCAAATTTTTCTCTTTTCGCCCTTCAGTAAACTACCCTTAATTTTAAGTTTTTATAGACACACAGACAGACGGCATTGCAAAGACTATTTTTTAGGGTTCGGGGGGTCATGAGACGTCGACATCCATCAACATTTCAGGTTAGTTTTTTTTTACGGTCGCAATACTTAAACTTTAATGTCCAAAAAGTTAAAAAAATTCATATAATTGCGTATAGATTGAAAGTTATTGATTTTATAAAAATATGTTTCGGATAAAATATCTGTATTATAAATATATATACATATTTGTAATGCTAAGTAATTTCATATCTCAAATAGTTTCGGAGCTATTATAAAAAATGTTAATTGACGCATCAGACCGGAGCCCTTAAAGCCATTTTGCCGAAATATTGAGGGTAGCCATTTTGTTTGGAATATTTATTAATGTTTATAAATGAAATTTAATCAAAATCGTTAGAGCCGATTTTGAGAAAATCGACTTTTTCTCTTTTTTCCCTTCAGTAAACTACCCTTAATTTTAGGGGTAGATATCCAATTCCAAAAACCTCTCGGGGCAACCCTATGAAAACCCTAGATATCAAGTTTCAGCTCAATCGGTAAAATAGTTTAGGCTCTAGTTGGAGGTACAGACAGACAGACAGACAGACGGAAATTCAAAAACCCCTTTTTCGGATTCAGGGAGTCATGAAACGTCAAAATTCATCAAAATCTCGATTTAGATTTTTTTGACGATCACCATACTTTCTCTACCTGTAAGATAGAGAGAAAGTAAAAATGAGAAAATGACAATACTGTTTCCCAATGGTAGCCATACAGCTACCTTAGAGATGATATCCAGTGTATAATGCACACCCTCGGAGAAGGTTTCTTGTTTGAGGAGGTCTCAATTGGCTACGCATAAATGCAAGCGCATGTTTATTCTTATGACACTGTTTGTCCTCGGGCAAGCTCATCGGTTCCTGTTGGCTCTTTGCAGGTGTCCCGACTCGCTGGGGCTCTCGCGGACCTAGGAGTGGGGCGTGGGGACAGAGTTCTCATCTACATGCCCCTCATACCTGAAGCTATCATCGCCATGTTGGCCACAGCAAGGCTAGGAGCCATACATTCTGTGGTGTTCGGAGGTAAGTTGTATGTACACCCCCTTGTATAAATGAATGGTACACAACCCGAAGGTCGGTTGGATCCTCAACGGTTCCACCATCAGCTGTAAAGCTTAGGCAGCACTGAAAATACGTACTAGGGAAATGAGTGAAGCAGTTTCCCGTTGCTTTCCTCACTGAGCCAGAAGGTACTACTGAACATCAGTCCCCACCGAAATGCATTCACCAACTGACCCTACAAACGAACATTTACTCCAGTCATCACAAAGATTGGCTATAGGGGCATTTGAAGTTGGGACATAATTTATTAATCTTTATGATTAGTGTGAAGGTGATACTTATTCCAAAAATGGATTTTCAATATTTTTGTGCCTCTATGAGTTAGTTTACTATACAGTTATTTAACTTGTCCAAACATTAGAATTAATAACCAACAATTGAGTAGTCATGTCACTCAGTGTCTTGGAATGTCAATTACATGTCTGGTGGGCCTTATTTGGTCCAAGATCACGGGCAAGGTATAACACCAGACACTCAGCCTTACGGGAGTTTCGCTGCTCTCCTTGAGCCAGGTTGAGTCCTTGGACACTGGAAAGGGCTAATTGCATTCCTCAGTGATAGCAGCATTTACAAGTATAAACAGCTCACTTTCAAATGGCTCGTTGAAAAAGAAAATTGTGGTCTGAACACAATAATTAAGTTACCAGCAATCCCTCTTGCACCCCTTACCTCCTCCCCTAAACCCTTTCAATGAACAAACCTTTTCAGAAAAGTAATTGGACAACAGTATTTGAAGGCTGCTTACATCAAGACAATCTGCCAACATTATCTTGAACAGAAAAATAACTTTTGTGTTCTACGTTTTCTCTGTAATTTGTCGGCTGAATACATTCGTTTAGGGGTTTATGGGAAGGAGGTGGGGGGCACTACCTGAACCTAGATTTGTGAGAGCCAGTTTATTGGCACTAGAAGGCAATTTTTGTCTGCTCTTTAATAAAACCATCTTTAAAGTGAACTGTTTCTAAAAATGCCTGCTTGATAGCGATGCTGTCACTTGGGCTTGCCTGTAGCGACCCTTATGTTGAAGGACTCAAGCTCTCACAATGAGCGCAGCCATTTTAACCTGGAGGCTCTGGGGTCCGGTGTATTACCTTGTCTGTGTACAAAATGATACCTAAAATAATTTTGTGTTCGGGTTTTGATCCATCCTGTTAGCCAGATGGTACAATCCCTGAACATAGTGCTGATATTTTTTCCTTCCCACGTCTTACCAAGCACCTGTTCACATTAATAGACCCTAGATACCAAGTTTTAGCCCAATAGGTAGAATCGTTTCAGCTCTAAGCCGAGATACAGACACACGGACAGACGGAATCGTAAAAACAACTTGGGGGGGTGGGGGGTGGTCAGCGGGTCATGAAATGTCCATATCCATCAAAATATCGAACTAGATTTTTTACGATCACAATAATTTCTCTATCCAAGGAAAAGGTAAAAACGAAGCCATGCTTGATATTGTACAGGAATGTAACCTATCAAAAAACAAATAAGTTTGCTGTATGTTTCTAGGTTTTGCCGCTCGAGAACTGTGCGCTCGTATCGAGCACGCCGAACCTAAAATTATAATCGCAGCGAGCTGTGGTGTGGAACCGAATAAAGTCGTTCGGTAAGTTTCAACATTATTTTAGTTTTTGCGTGATAAGCCTCTTAGTACCCGTCCGGACTACCCCCACATAATCTAATAAGGGTAAAGGTTGAGACGATAGAGCTTATGGTAAATATACCCATATTTGCGAGGAGGAAGAACCAAAAACGGTGTAGTGTTTTTAAAAGAATTGGTACACGGTTTAGGATCTGAACTATCACCTCCCCGTTGCAGGAAAAAACTGACTAGACGATACTAGAAACTTTATTTCACATGTTTATTGATGCGAGCCTTATGGGAAAACTGAATTATATCCGCTCGAAATTATCTCCTTTTCGAATTTCTCAACCAAACAACCCCCACAAAAAAACCTGAATTATATCCACAAAATATTTAATTTAATCAATAATTCTATTCACAAAATCTTGAATTATATCCTTTCGAAAGGGTCTTTATTGCGATATTTCTAAAACAAACCACCCAAGTAAAAATACTCAATTGTATCCACTAGAACTATATTCACAAAATCACGAATCATATCCACTCAGAATGGTCTTCATTCCAACACTTTTCAAATAAACAACCCTAGGGAAAATTCTGAATTGTATTCACAAATGGTGGATCTTAAGTCTTAATGTTTATGCCTAAATATTAAACTCTTTTGTAAATAAATGTCAAAGGTGGACTCTAACTTGTCATAAGCCTGTTACAGGGCAGCAGAAATGACAAATTATAATTCACTACACGTCTACTAGTGTGCAGACAAATTAAAAAAACTTAAAATAGTTTTATTTATTTTTATATACGATTTTCAACTCTACATAGAGGAATAATTAGAGTATAACAATTTTAAATATAAAATTCCTGTTTGCAAATATCATTATTAACCCTGCGCAAATACTTTAATGTGGGAACGCTAGAAAATGTAAGTGTTTTTGCAGTTTTTATAGAATAATATCATTTTTGCTAAAATGAATCAAATTTTGCTCCAGTACAAACATAAAGTTTAATTTTCTTCGCATTGTGATATCAACCGTTGTTTAATATCTGTCATGAGCATGGCGGCACTAGCTGAGAAACCTCTTAAAAGAAAAGAAAAAGTTGTCATTAAATTCCATAACACCCTATACACATATTCAAGAAATGTTGAGGTAACCATGTGGAGGAAATTAAACTCTATTTTTTACGGGAGCAATATTTGATTTATTTCAACAAAAAGAAAATATTTGGTCTAAAATCTTAAAAAAACACTTACTTTTTCTCGCGTTCCCTACAATCCCACCTTAATTGTGTCAAAAAATATAGGTCAATATCTTTATGTTATAAAAGCTTTGAATTGTTTTTAAAAAGATAAAAAAATTAGACATTATCTTGTTTTGTGTACCACGTCTTACCATAATATATCTAATATTTATACAGGACCAGGTACCAATCTAACTGCATAGTTTCTTTAAATATAGGTTAACCAACTGTTGCAAAACAACATAACGTTTTGAGTGAAAAATAAAACATTATTGGCACCTGTTAATTACTAACTAGCATGATTCTTTGTAGAAAATGTAGTTGAGTTTAAAACTTTATATATTTATAGATACATAGATTATATATAATTATATATAAATATATAATCTATGTACATAATATAGATTTATATAGTTATATATATTATATATATGTATCTATATAGGTCTAGCTATACCAAGTAGAAAGCAGAATTATTTGGCCTACGTCAACGGATAACTGAGTTGAGTCTAACACAATGCAATGCATAAATAAATAATAAAATATTATCTGATAAGTAGAGCCCCGAAAAAATGGAGAGACGCGATAAAGCGAAAAGTGCCATACAAAACTGTAATCAAATATTTTTTCCTTTGGTAGTTTTTAGATATGATTTACAATGGTTTTGAAAAACTAAATAAATCGAAATCGTCTTGTTACACGAAATCCTCCTATAAAACGAAATAACACCGCTTTAAAAAAAACTCTTTAAATAAATATAAAATTAAGAATAAATTAAGCAAACATTTTGACCGTGTAATTTGATTAGTATTTTGCTGTAGTGTAAGCTAACTTTAGGCTACAAAATTGTGAAATATGCAGACAAACTTGACAAAGAATTTTAAAGCAAATATATAAGGTTTCAATCATAAATTTTAATTTTGTATACATTGTCTCAATATGTAAATAATACTCAAACACCTCAGATAATATTTAATTTTGAATAAACACGAAATTACATCGAAAAGTGAGATTTAAAAAACGAAATTTAACTAAATATAAAACAATTTTTACGGGGCTCTACTGATAGGTTAATTTCCCCAAAAGTTGATTAAATCAGTTCAAATTTTAGTTCTATAGGTTTAAAAATACGCCTAGTATGAATTAAGAAACAATGGTTCTTAGGTCTTTTAATGTAAAAGTACCCTACATTTTTATTTTTGGAATTTGTCAAAAAAAAAACGAAAATATTACTAATTACAAAATTAGAAAAAAATTAATTCAGCCATTCAGGTTCCATAGGATTTACATATATAAATGTAAATTCACCAATAGTATATTTTTTGTTAAAATGATGAAATATATCTTGCAATATGAGTTTTCTTTTTCATACCTGCTTGTTCTATGACATTAGATACCCAAAAGTTCATTGCCACACTTACTAAAGTTTGACACCTATCCCTATCTATCTTGAACTAGTTCTACCCAGTCCATCCTCATTACACCCTATCCCTATATTGAGATAGTCCTATCCAGTCCACCTCATTATACCCTATTCCTAACATGAGATAGTTCTATACAGTCCACCTCATTACACACTATCTCTTTCAGGTCCATTCTAATGTTAACCTCTTATCTGTGTCTAGGTCTTCCCAATGGTCTCTTCCCATTGGGTTTTCCAGTCAATACCTTGAACACGTTATATATTCTTCCATTCGCGCTGCATGTCCTGCACACCGTAATCTATGAGACTTGTTCATCCTACCAATGTCTTGTGATGAGTACAGGGTATGTACTCATCATTATGTAACCTCTTCCACTCCTCAGTAGCCTCATCTCCTTTTGAACTAAATATCTTCTTATGCACCCTGTTTTAGAACACCCTTATTTTATTTTTTATTTTTCGTCATGAGAACGTTTTACACCTATAAAGAACAACCGATAAAATTATTATTTTTGTATATTAATATTCTTACTTTTACATTCCTTGACAGCAAGCGAGATGGAAACAACTAACTGACCGAGTTATAGCATGCATTTCCCGCCTGTATTAATTTTCCTAATTTCCAATCTTTTTTGTTCCATACAAAAAAAAATCTAGATATTGTTTTATTTTCATTGATTCAACTAATTTGACCCCATGCTTTCTTAAATTTAATATTACCACAGACAATTTACTTTAGTACCATAACTTATTTGTGTAGTGAAACTAGAAAAGTCCGTAATTTGTGTATTATTTTCACGTTTTATGTCTATGCTGCCCTCTGTTATTCATATGTTGTACTAATAATACGATCAACGTTGGTCGCTTCTGCTGCCCTCTAGTAGCCTTATAACAAGGTAAAGTACGCCTATGATGTTTCCTCTGTACTTATTTTTATTAATTTTTTTTAACACCGTGTCTTACTACCCGTTCGAGTTACGCTTACGTACTAATTTAGCAAATGGTTTAAGAGAACGGGAAAGTTTATAAACAGGAAGTGTATCCGCATTTGCGTGTAGGGAGAGTGGAAAACCATTTTGGAAAAGCCACCCTCAGTACACCCGACCAAGATTCGAACCTCGATCTCCCCGTCATCGGCAGTTTAGCCTACCGCAAGAGTACCGTATTAGACCACGTGGTCACCGAGACGGGTTCCTCTATACTTAATAAGAATAAGGATAAAAATTCAAACCTAAGGTTTCATCTATAAACTACGTAACGCTGTTGAGTGAGGGTTATCTCTAACGTTTACATGGTGTTACATGGGGAGTTGGTGAGTACATAACCGTGTTACAGAGCACAGATCTTATACTTATATAATTCTAATGTTGAAAGAATAATATTATTGTTCATGTTTTCACCGTTAGTAAACATACTTATAGATAACTCCTGAATCTGAGTAATCTTAAATCTGATTCTTTGTTTTAGTGTTACAAAATCTTCCTTATGAAATAATGACAATCATTCTTGATGTGAAAAGCTACGTAACACAGTCTGA
>CABFWB010000447.1:47215-104206 GCA_902151455.1 Timema bartmani | reverse complement strand
GGGGGGGGGGGGGGGGGCAGGCTAAATATCTACTTTGTGTTACATAGAGGGATGGGGGTAAAAAAAGAAGGAAAAAACGTTAAGTGGTTGATGGATGACCTCTAAGGTCCGCCATTTGTGGATACAATTTAAGTTTTTTTTTATATAGTTCTAATAATTAAAATTGATTTAATTCAGGATAGTGAAGAAACCTTATCAAGATAATTGAAGTATGTTTGACTGATACGCGTGGCGGGGTACGGATCGGATGTCATCAAATACTTTCAAAATAAATAATAGGTTTAAACAAGGAGATGCACTTTCCCAATTATATTTTAATCTAGCCTTTGAGTAGAACTAAGCTATTAGGGTAATGTAAGAGAGTAGGGAAGGGTTGACATAAAATGATACAATGCAGCTATTAAGATAAGTAGATGATTTAGCTTGCACAACTATGTTTGAAAGAAGACTTGTTGTATTGGCCCTTCTGCATCTCCAAAATAATATCATTGTAGACTCATAGCAAGTAATTGAGGGATCTGTCAAAACTAGCAAACACAGAATTTTTATGTAAATGTGTCTACATCTAAGAAATATTATGAAAATGTTATAAATAATTACGATTTATATATACATATATGCATTTATTTCTATCTTATTTCCAGGATTCCAGGATGATCTTAAAACGACCGTTTTTAAGGTTAAATTTGGATAAAGAAAATTAGGAGAGGACACACCTTCCCTCCCCCGCCAAACTGGGGGGTACGCGATATTCGGTTTCCCAGACCGCTCCCCCCCAACCTGAGTCCTCCATCCCAAATTGCTCCCTGGAACCGCCTCTGATTTTTACCTAATTATTGTATTAGTTGACTATAGCAGCAGGTTCTCCAGGTTCTCGAACCAAGCCTGGTACTAGGGGTAAAGCGCGGTCCCCCTTTTCTTTGTTATACTCTACTTCAGTGGCGGTGAAACCTTATTTGCCTAGGGGGATAAATTATATTATAAAAGAAAAAAAGCTGTTTGAGGGGCTTTGATCCCAAAGTTAAAGGAGGCCCTGGGGACCCTCCCTAGGAAAATGTTTGAAAATTGGATGGATATTCCTAGAAGATATTTTGGGTGGCTCTTGTCATTTTTTTAAACTATACTTTCTTTTAATATAATTTATTTGAGGTATTTAGCCTACACTTTAAAACTATACTTCTCCATAAACTAGTTGGTATATAGTCTATTCCACGGAATTTTTTTGAAAACTAGATTTATCTAGAAGCTAAATGGAGTGGTTCTTCAACTATTATTTTTTATTTAAATGTTTCTATAAGATATTTAGAGTGGTCATAAGCTATTTGGAGTGGTCTTCACCTTTAATTCTTTGAAAATTTTATGCGTCCAGATAGATATATTTTAGAGTGAGACTCTTCCAGAAAATTTAAGAAAATTGGATGTTCTCATAAGTAATTTGAAATGGTCTTTCGTTGGAAATTTTAATGATTGTGTGCCTTTATAAGCTATTTAGAGTGGTCTTAACCCTTTTTAAAAATAAAATTAAATGCCTCAACACTATTTGGAGTAGTCCTTCCTCGCCAAAGTCTTGAAAATTGGATGAATCCAGAAGCTATTTGGAATCTGATACAATAACATTTTTCAGATTAATATTCAAGAATATCAGAGTGGAGCGAAATAAATATAGATAGCGGCAAGCTTATTCCATGAGAAGGACGAGTTTATTACAATCGGGAGGAAAAAGACACAAATTATTTCCGCGGGAAGAAAAGCCCTCCTCCGGCGCTCTGTTACAACACTCCTCGACTTTTGTGTGTTTGTACGTTAAAAAAAAATCTGCTGTCACTTTTACAAAACAAAAGCAACGTAATCCGTAAAATAACAACTGAACAGTGAAATGTTAAGCATATTATATAAAATACTTAAATATAAATTGAATTTGATTCACTGACTCTCTTAACGTGACAAATTCAAATTAAGTATACAATTATACAATATACATGTATACTCCATGAAACTTCAGAACACTTCAAAATGAAAGACATTAGACAAGACTGAACCGAGCCAATGATACCAATGTGACACAAATGTCAGTTATTTCCTCCGTAGGAAACCCCATCTGGTGGACTGGGCATTTACTTACTATTCCTTAGTATGGATGGGAATTTTATTGCTTGCCATTCGTGTTTTATTTTATCTGCTACAGCTTTTTTTTTAGCACCATGTCTCACTACCCGTTCGGTTTATACGCTTATGTACTAATAACACTAATGGTTTTAGGGTCGTTTGGTTTATACGCTTATGTACTAATAACACTAATGGTTTTAGGGATTAGAGAGGTTATATTAATAGGACGTGTACCCGCATTTGTGTGGCGGGAGAGTGTAAAACCACTTTGGAAAAACCACACGAAATACACCCGACCTCGATCTGCCCTTCATCGGAAGTCAGGTCGACTGCTAGAGTAGCGTGTTAGAATACACGGCCACCGAAGCGGGTTTTAAATTTGCTGGATCTTGGGCCCTGGCCCCTGGGAGTCCCGGGACCGGTACTATGGTATCAAATAGTCCCCCTCTCATGGCGGGCCTGTGAAGTAGTGTACCTAAATTTGTTTCCGATTGGCTGAACGCAAGTCGACGCAACATGCGACTGCGCTTGCATGTACTATTGCGGACGGACAAAATTACGAGCGCTAGTCCGACTGCGGGTGCAACTGATTGTAGACCGGGTCTAAACGTAGTTAGCAGGTGGTAAGATAACCCAGTGTATGAGATAGGGATTCTCGGTTGCCCAGAAGTATATTCCCAGGTGCTAGTAGCCCCTCTCTAGTTTAAAACATGTGATAAACTTGTTAAAAAAAATATGGGTCACTCCTTTCTCCCGCAAGGTTATAAGGGGATCCTCAACGAAGCCATCGCCGCATCCAAAGTGAAGCCGAAGAATTGCATCATCTTCCAACGGTACAACGTGGATGTGGCTGAGCTGGAGGATGGTTTTGACATCTTGTGGGAGGACGCCCTCCAGAGTTCCCTGCCCCACCCCTGCGTCCCGGTGGAGGCCAACGAACCGCTCTACATCCTCTACACGTCAGGGACAACAGGTCAGACATGTCGTAACACTCCGGGGAACATATTGTGACGACCTTTAGTTAGTTGGGGGTGAAATAAAGAATATCAGGTGAGGTGGCCGAGCACTGTTGACTTGGTGGATTTAAAAAGGGGGAAAGTTGTATGGGCTGCGTTTAAAGCCATGGTCCAGCTCTTGGTAACCTGGGCGCTAGCTCCCCTCACTATAACAGTCCGGTAATGAGTAGTCCAGCCTGCTAGGCTGCTTGTTTACCTTCTGAAGCTTCCCCTCTTCCAATTCTAGGGACCTGAGCGCTACATCCCCTTCCTTTATCTAGTGCTTTGCCAACCCCTTTCTAAAATGAAATCCTAGTTAAGTGCCCGAAAACTATCATTCTGTTTATTTAAAGGTAACCCGATGTTTCTGAACGTTCAGAGCATCCTTGGATCGGAAGTGATTATAGCACATCCGCAGCCATACCCAAACACTAACAGTAGGACATTGTATATTTAGACCAGCCCAAAGGCATCCTGCGGCCGGTTGGAGGACACATCGCCACCCTGGCGTGGACCATGCGCACTATTTACGGGATGAACAAGGACGACGTGTGGTGGACCGCGTCCGACATGGGATGGGTGGTCGGACACTCGTACATCTGCTACGGGCCCCTCTGTTACGGGATCACCTCAGTCATGTACGAGGGGAAGCCGGACAGGACACCGGATCCAGGACAGTACTTCAGGTACCGACGGTGAAGAGGCTCGATTCCCCACACGGACGAAAAACATTGGGTTTCCTCTTTCACAGTGATGTATTGTCGCTACAGATGGCAGTTTCCCCTAATATATATCTATTTATAACTTGATAGATCGCGAGATATGTATCGAAAGCTACGATGTACCAGTCAAATAATATCGATACATCGGTAGTTTCCGATATATTGAATTGCAATTGTCTGGGCGAACTGGAATGGTGGTATTAAGTTAGCTACTGTTCTGTGATGCTATTTTTGTCCGCTTTTCATTTTTTTAATGTTTTATTTTACTCTTGAACATATCAGACAAGTTTATTAAAAATAGGAATAAATTTACTCAGTAAAAAAATTTAGAAAAAATTGTTCAATTTTAACTCCCAAGCTTTAAAGTTTATATAATAAATGAGATGATATATGAAATATTGATCAATGTATTGTATCGATATATCGGAAATTAAAACATCGATGTAGATATATCAATATTTTTTGCTAATGAATAGATTTATTTTTATATCGATATATCGTTGCCATCCCTAACTGTCGTCCGGTAGACTAGTTGAGTCTTTCCTAGAATTAAAATGATTTCTGTTTTTATATATATAAGAACGGTCTCAGTCAGATAGAGTGAAACTAGGATTTTAAATATAATGTAGAATGTAAAATAAGGGTAATAATAGTTGAACATTTCAATTTAGATATAAAGAAACTTTTTTTACAAAGATACTAAAATCATTTTATACATGAGAATACTACTACTACTACTACTACTACTACTACTACTACTACTACTACTACTACTACTACTACTAATAATAATAATAATAATAATAATAATAATAATAATAATAATAATAATAATAATAATAACAACAACAATAATAACAATAACAATAACAATAATAATAATAATAATAATAATAATAATAATAATAATAATAATAATAATAATAAAGTAAAATATTATCAATGTTGAACGCAAAAAAAAGTTTTTATTTTATAAAAGTTATTTCTACCAAGAATTTTACCATACTGTATGTTTACGAATTGACTTTTCAATAACTCTGTATATTGGTGTGCTTACCTATCTATCTATTTATCTATAGATCTATGCACATACGCACGCGCGTGCGCGCACAAACACACACACATACAGTAGAATTTTTTAATTCGAAGTCCAAGGGCTATCTAAAAAAAATCAAATAAACAATTTTTATTAGTATCTAGGTTTTTAAATATGCTATATAAAACACACGTACACAATACATACATGAAAAACAAGAAAAATTCAAACACAAAATATAAAAACTTGGAGAAATTATCATACGAAAATCGCAGACCTAACTTAAATCAGAATTGATGAAACCTGAGCCAACACATCCCTTATATTAGGAAACCCACTCGCTGTCGTTCATCATTCCCCGCTTTCTCGTTTTACTATTGTGTCACTAGGCCAACTCCAGCTTTATTTGACATTCTTGGAGTATGGGGTGGTTTAATAAATATAGTTAAGCTAGGTATGAAATGAGTACAAACTTTAAAAAATTAACAATGCCAATTATCTAAATATTTCCTTCTAAAATTCAAATTAAACGTTATTTTTTAACATTGACATAAATATAAATTTCACGGGGAATCATGGTGGACTTAAACCATCCAATTTTTCAAACTATAACTAATATAGAACTGGCCAAATCCTAACGTATATAATTTGATAAGCCGATTCCCGATAGAGGAAATGAGAAAACGGCTAAACCAACTTTGACAAACGACCATTCATTTTAAAAGTTATGGGGCCAGGTATGTCGACAAAAATAGTAACTTCCAACGAAAACCCGATTTTCCTATAGATTTTTTAAATTTTTTCTTCTGCGTACATATTGATTCATCTGCACGATCATTCTTTTTTTACACCATAGAAACCCTGATTTGTGTGCAATTGTATGTGTGTGAATAAAATGTTTCTCTTTGGTTAAAAATAATAACCGGTCAATTATTCTAATATGTGATTGGTTTGGTGCACACAGGCAAATAGAAAGTTGGGAGTCGGATTATTTTAAAGTTCTCACCGTGGTGGAAAGATGAAAAAATATACCTTATGCTTAGAATTAAACACCAAAAGTTCCAAATCTACGAAAAGTTGATAGCCTTTGGCGAGTAAACCTTTAACTAGAAAGTCGAGTGAGGGCTAATGCTATAGAACTTTTCACAGTAAAACGTTTTGAATAGATTTCAGCGCGATAATCTGCAGGCATCCCTGCAACGCTCCACTTGTATGCATTGAAAGTTATCGCAAAAAAGAATATAAAAAAATTGACATTTTGAATATCCCTGTAAATATTAGAAAATCAATATTCCAACAAATGAGCATATTTGGTTTATTACAACGCTAACAGCAACTGTATGATAACTTTCAGACTCATCCACGAGCACAAAGTGAATGGTCTACTGACAGCTCCCACTGCTCTACGGGTCATTAAGAGAGAGGATCCAGAAATAATGAAAGGCAGAAAATACTCCACCAAGACGTATGTTTGAAATTATTTTTATAAATCGAATGATTACATCCTAGCTCTTTGTATTAAAAAAATATATTATATGTTTAACCACGGTCTGATTTTCATAGGAAACTCATGTTGCCTCAATGGAATGTAAAAAAAAAGTTTTGCATTCTTAATCCATGTAGTTAATAGTGTAAAAATAAATTATTAAGTAATCCCTAAGGTAGTTTCATTGGAAGCTTTTGATAACGTTTTATTAACTTTATGATTAATAAATCCAATAAGACATATTTCTAGAATGACAAAATATGTTAGTGCCTTTCAATCAATGTTGGTGTCAAAAGTGGGCTTACCATAAAATCACCGTTTAGGTATACATTTCTTTGTAAGAAATGAGACTGACATATTTGTCAACGTATTATTCAATACATTATTTTGGTTGCAGCTTATTTTTATCTATTTTAGATGTAGATTATAGAATAATTATAACTTGCATTATGACTACAGATCCAGAGGTCCCGGGTTAGATCCCCAGCACTTCAATATTTCTGTGTAGCAGTATGTCAGTAACGATGTCAACTCAGCCTTGTGAGGACAAATGAGAAGCTAATTGAACAGAAAAGTACAGTAGTGGCTCCAGTCTAGAAAATTGAGAATAATGGTCAGAGGGTTCATTGTACAGACCACATGAGTCCTCATGAGTTAGCATCATCTTCACCAAAAGACAGTGGCTGCTCAGTCGATATGTCTTGTTTGCAGGCTGACGCCACAGAGTTTTTTTATGTTCAAATAATTTTGGGGGTACAAAGTTGAAGGTAAATTATATCTGGGGATATGTGAACCAAAATAGGGTTGAATACTGCTCTCCTCTGTCACCCATTTCATATTATTAAATAGATCACAACTAAATATTATATTAATTATTAAAAATGTCTGGTTTTAATAAGTCTGTGTAGTGATATTTAACATGAATTCAACTCTCAGTTAATGTGATGGAAATTTAAAAAATCTAGATTTGTTTCGAAAACCCCCACAGGACTCTTCGCGGACCCAAGGTTGGGAACCTCTACTCTAGTGCATCCGGCTGAGTTTCAAACCTTGACCTCCCCGCCCTCGACAATCTAGTCTATGTTATGATGAGAAATTATATTATTTTAATATAAGGTGTTTTGGTAAAAAGTATGGAAATAATTTCTAGTTGATTTGTAAAATATTTGGCAATGTTTTGTACCTTCGCAAATGTATTCTTATTCTCTTTAATTTCTTTTTTTTTTTTTAAACAAAGGTTGAGGAATCTATTCGTTGCTGGTGAACATTGTGACCATGAGACAAAGTTTTGGGCTGAAAAGGTGTTCAACGTAAGTAGCAACGATATCATTATTTGACATAAACCACNAAAAAAAAAAAAAAAAAAAAAAAAAAAAAAAAAAGTATTTACTGTTCGAAATCACCAAATGAAGAAATACATTTCTAAAGTAATTTTAGAACACAGGAATATAAAATTGTTTTATTTTATATTTTGATCTTTATAGGAATGACCTTAATTCCTAGTTTAAAACAAGCTACTATAAATGTGCTTTTATATACATTTAATATTAGCCTACATATTACACATTATAATACATTAATATTTACGTCTTGTACTCAACACAATGTGCTTTCCTGGTAAATAAATGTAATTAAAGTATTGTAAAAAGTAGTACTTACTGTAAATGTAAAACTAGAGTGCATCTCACTATGTGTCATCAGTCGAATTAATGTAGATTTTATAAAACGCATCCAATTGTGATTTAAAAGTTGTACAAATTCTCCATCTCCCTGATGACCACCTAATCTGGATCTTCGCTAATCCGAACAAGCTCTTGTCCCAATTGGTTCGGATTAACTAGGTTCTTCTGCTTATAAATGTATGAGTGCCAATACAAGGCAGCTATTGTTTCAGGTTCCCATCTTAAACCACTGGTGGCAAACAGAAACAGGTCACTCTATCACCGCTTCATGTATAGGTTTGAACCACAGCACAAGCCCGCCCAAATTTTCTGCTGGTATGCCATTTCCTGGATATGATGGTGAGTTCGTTAAGAAATTAAATATTTTAAGTTGTTAAGAGTCCAAATAGATAGTGTGCTCTATATATGCAAGGGATATACAAAAGGGGGGAAAGGGGTGCAGCTAGCACCCCCTGTCCACCCCCTTCCCACCGCACACACAAATAAAGGAAACTCCAGTTAAGATCACATGTGTAAAATCACTACGAATATATCCAACCATAATATGAACCCCAACTTCCCTGATAGTGGTGACTAGATGCCATTAAGATGTAACATCTTAGACTGCTTGGTCAGTTATGTAGGGATATATAAGATGCGCTGATAAAAAAATATATTTACTAAGAAGGAGTTTTACTAAGTGTCAGCTCAAAATGGACCGTTTTATATTCACAGATCCGCATCAAATTGTAAAATGTTGGAGTGTGGGTATGGAAAACAAATGTCCATTTCTCACATTTCAAACCCTAAAAGAATGATTCTTGCACTTCTTTTTTAATGAAAAACTGAAAAGAGTACATAGGTTAGGCAATGTCCTTGAAAGGCTAAAAGTTTGGAAAACACTGATACGAAAGATTTTTGGCAAATTAACAAATTTGTACTTACCTAAATATTTGGATGACCACCTCTGTGTGGTCTAGTGGTCAGAGTTCTTGGCTACAGACCACGATGCCCAAGGTTCGATCCTTGGTGCATACAGATTTTTTCTGTGAAGCAGTGGGTATGGAACAGGGTCAACTCAGCCTCATGAAGACAAATTGAACAGAAAAGTAGCTGCTCTGGTCTAGAAATCTGATATTAACAGCTGGAGGGTTTGTTGTGCTGACCACATGAGAACCTATATTTGCAGAAGTTGACACTACCTTCGCCAACCGGTGGTGGACCCTTTGTCGGTATAGCTTGATTGTGAGTTGACACCGTGGAGATTTTTTTAAAATATTTGTATTCCAACTTGGATAATCAAGATAGGTGCAAAAACTATAATATCTGTATAAGCCACTACATCTTTAAAATTCGTGAAATTAAAGGAATCAATTGATTTAAAATTAACTTTTTTTGTTAATTAAAATAAACCATAACAATTTGTTTGACTTTGGATTTTAATAAATATATATAAAAACTTTTTTGTTTCAAGTCCGAATTTTGAGGTCAGATGGAAGTGAAGCGGATAACAGCGAATTAGGCCGCATTGTTGTCAAACTTCCTCTGCCTCCTGGGACCATGAGCTCATTGTATAAGGCACCTGAAAGATTTCTACAGGTGTACTTCTCAAAATTTCCAGTAAGCTTGTTTATTACTAATATTAACTTAATTTGGGGTTTCTGAGAAAGATTAATCTTTAGAAATGGGTCGAATTCACCATTTTACTAATTATTTCACCTAATAAACCTGAATCCTCAACCTAAATCCAAATCTTATCAAATATTATTAACATAAAATTGCCTACTTTTATACATTAATTCTTAAGTTGCTGATAGTGCTCTAATAGATAATAAATAAAGAAAATAAATGTTAAAATCTTCAGTTTTAATTAAAACATTAGTTCTTAGTCAATAGTGTTAAATTAATTATCTTGGTCTGGTTGTTAAATTTGTGCTAAAATTAAGTTAATGAAAAACCCCTAATAGTAATGAGCAAATTGACACGCGAAGTTTTGTTTTAACTTGACTATTTGAGATTTGGTCTACATATCTGGGTCTTTGTTCTATGATAATTCTAAAATGCGTGGACCAATTAAAATTAAATTTGCCAGGGAATTCCATAAAGCTTTGTTTATGTAACACACTGGCTGGTGTACTGAATGGCGTCGCAAGCTCAGCCAATTAGATGTCTTTCTCCATATTCCAATTGACACCACCTTCTATACTCTTTACATTGATGTATACCCTGGTTTTTATAGAAAGCCCACTTTCGACAAGTAAAAGTGATTGAAAGTCAATAAAAATTTGGCATTATATAAATACCTTGTTTGGTTTATTAATTATAAAATTCATAAAAAAATGTATCAAAAGCTTTCAATAAAATCCTCCTTATGGATTAATGTATCATTAATATTTACATTACTGATAAAATAGAATAAGTAAATAAATTCAATTATTGGTCCAGTAATATTTCTTTCAAGCCATTATGGCAACATTAGTTTCCAGTTTTCAAATAACAGGCTTCCTATACAAATCAAACTGTACTTGACATTTTTTGAATGGAGAGAGCAAGGTCTACTGTTCACATAACTACCAGTAAGAAATATTTAGATTGTTCTTTGATTCCAGGGCTATTATGATACAATGGATGCTGGCTACAGAGATGACTTTGGCTACATCTATGTGACAGCTCGTGACGATGACGTTATAAACGTGGCAGGACATCGGTTGTCAACAGCAGCTCTCGAAGATGTCGTGATGAGTCATCCAGACATTGGAGATGCCGCAGTGATAGGAGTCCCGGAATCTACTAAAGGAGAAATACCTCTCTGCCTTTTTATTATGAAGAAAGGTGAGCAATGAGACAAACCAGACCAAGCCAGGATTTAAATCAACTTTAAGAAAACATATACAGTAAAATCTCTGTTTTAGTTCTAGTTGAACAGGAGAATGACAATCTCGAACTATAGAGACCATACTGTATTTATAACATCTCAACTCACTGTAAATAATTATGGAAATTTTGAATACAAATGATAAATTCAGTTAAAGTTGATAAAATTGCTTCAGTTATTGAATCGTCTAAGAAAGGCAGGCCAAACTCGTTTGATCACAAGGGTCGCATTGAACCAGAGGTGGAGCCAGGATTTTTGTGAGTGGAGCAGGGTACGGCGGGGATTTTTGTGAGGGGAGGGGGAGCATGCGGACAAGATTTTCGTAAGGGTGACTGGGAGGAATAAAAAAGGAGCTCTCATAGGACCAGGCTGAGGTGTCTTGTCGAGAAATTCTGATGGAAAAAATCCTCCAACATTTGAGAATAATATAAAAAAAAGTTCAGACAAGTTTACTGTTTATTTATGGGTTTTTTTTGTTAATTTTTGTTAGTTGAATTATGAGTTAAAAATGTAAATCAATTATTGTCAGTGATTGACACGTGAAGCAACTGGCTAGTGAGATATTACGTGACAGTACATCTAGTAGTGACTATAGCAAAGATTCACCTGCTTCAGTGGCCGCATTGTCTAAGGCGTCACTCTTGCAGTAGACTAAACTGCCGATGACGGGAGATCAAGGTTCAAATCTCGGTCAGGTGTGCCGAAGGTGGTTTTACTAAAATTATTTTTACTCTTCTGCCACACAAATGTGGTTACACTTCCTTTAGATATAGCCTTCCACATGCTTAGAAAACCTAAAGTGTAATTAGTACATCAGCGTATAGCCTAAACGAGTGGTAAGACGCATTGCTAAAAAAAAGAAAGGATTTAATAGGTTTGAATTTTTAATCATTATTGTTAATACAAACTAAAAAACTTCTTGAGGGAGTGGAGGGGGAGTGGTGCACCCCCCTCTAGACTCACCCATGCATCAAACATTAAACATACTGAAGGGATCACATTAAAAAATCTGTATTTTCACTATCTTAAGGAAAAAAATTATAGCTTACATTACAAAAAGAAAAACCTCCAACCCTTTATACCAAAAATTAAAAACCCTTTATTTGCAAAAAACGTGTAAATGTTTCAAAAATTATGTTTATGTTGGGCTTTAAATCTTATGCCAAAATAATTTTTATAGCTGTTGAAAAATGTGCGCCTGTAAACTGAGACCTCTCAGGTGTTTGGTTTTATTTCAGGTGAGTAACGCGGACATTTATCACGGAAATTCAACCATTTTTGGGATTTTATCATACTGATAAAAGAGTGCAGATATGATATATCAACTTCACATGCCAGAATTATCCGAATTATGCCAAATCCCCAAATATCACATACGTTATATTTTTTTAAATATAATAAAACAGTTTCATTGGCCTCAGCTCAACTGTTTAGGATAGAAAGAGAAAACTGTACAATCTGGTTCGAATTGTATTACCTTCCTAAGTTAGGTTTTATCTGTAAAATGAGTCGTTCTCTTAAGTTGTTATAATAAGTAAAGAATAAATTCATAAACACCCATAAACCAAGTGGATTTATAATTTTAGTAGGTGAAGCAATCCAACAGTAGGAAAATCGGGGAGAAGGAAAATTACAAATTATAATACAATTTACATCATTCAATTCATAAAGATCCATTCCCCGCTCCTATACAGTTACCTTTTGTTTCCTGAGCATAGGTGTTTAATGATTAATGGAAATATTTTTTTAAACATTTTTTTTTTACTTCTCAGAGAGAATATTTTTAAATTTTAAACTGTGTTTACAAGTCTACACACGTATGTATATGATTATAAAACAAATTGTGTTCGTTCCAGTAGAGACTAAACTCGTGTATTGTTTTAAGGTTTTGCAAATATTTAACCTAAGCCCAACATCTGATTGGTAATATCTCAGATAGGTATCTAGGCACATTTTCTACAGATTAGGCATAGTGAAATCATAATTTATTTTCAGTCAACGCCAAGAACATTTGATGATGGATTGACAGTTAACTCTTTCTCTTTTCTTGTAACCAGGAGCAC
This sequence comes from Timema bartmani, assembly GCA_902151455.1. Taxonomy (NCBI): domain Eukaryota; kingdom Metazoa; phylum Arthropoda; class Insecta; order Phasmatodea; family Timematidae; genus Timema; species Timema bartmani. The sequence goes on along the minus strand of CABFWB010000447.1, from coordinate 91,262 downwards.
GGAAATCGGAGAAGGCGATTAGTCACGAGCTGGTATTGATGGTGAGAGAGCTCATAGGCCCTATTGCAGCTTTCCGACACTCGGCCGCAGTGAATGGACTTCCTAGGACACGTTCGGGGAAGATCGCGAGGAAATCTATAGCAGACCTGGCCAGGTCAAAGCCAGTCAAGGTAAACATTTTGTTTTACCTTGGTGGGAGTGTTATTCAGAAGACTTTAATTTTGTTAAAAAACTTTTAGACATACATAGACATATTTGATCGGCGAGTGTACCTAGAAATTAATTTTACAATACTAATGTTTAAACTTTTCGTATATAAGAGATAAGATATATATTGTGATTAAACTGCTGAACATATATGAATGAAACTTGGTACGTTGGTATAATATGTCCTGGAACTATTCCCAACCTTTGATTTTACATTAATTTTACAATACTAATGTTTAAACTTTTGTATATAAGAGATAAGATATATATTGTGATTAAACTGCTGAACGGATTTGATGAAACTTTAAGATTTTAATTTTATGAGTAAATATGAATGTGATTATAATTAAAATGTTAAAGTAAAAATAGCATAACACGGAAATATTATTTACAGCTAGAGCTGAGAAAAATGAAAACCTACGCACAAAAAATACTATTGAACTTTTATCATAAAGGGGACTTCGTATTTACACGTGAAAACCAAATTTCTCTCAACTTTTCGCTCTGTAGAAATATTTTGCAGGTTAGATGGTGCTGCCAGTCATTTGCTATTTTTATGATAAAAGTTCAATATGTATATTTTTTTTTCTTGAGTTGGTAAAGTATAATATATATTTATTTTACTATGAAATATTTAAAAGTGAAAATCAAAATGTTTAAGTGAAGATATCACGGCCAAATTATTTACAGCTAGAACTAAGAAAAATGTATAGATATTTGAAAAAAATAAAGTTTGGTTTATGACCAAAACAGTTTAGTTAAAAATTAAAAGATTTTATCAACTATTGCAGGCAAAGCCGCGACGGGTAAAAGCTAGTCACAATATATGTCTTATCTCTTATATCTGAAAATATTAAACATTAGTATTGTAAAATTAATATAAAATCAAAGGTTGGGAATAGTCCTATATGTTATTCCAGGACATACTCTACCTACGTACCAAGTTTCATTCGAATCCATTCAGCAGTTTTGGCGTGATTGAGTAACAAACATCCAATCACACAAACTTTTGCATTTATAATATTAAAATAAGATATATCAAAAGTTACAGCTGCGGATCGTTTGACTTGACATATTAATAAGCTAAATGTGATTTATTCACTTTTCTAGCCATTAGATGAGGTTCTTACTTGTAGTAAAGTCTCCCAACATGTGCCCAGAAATATTTTTAGCATTCAATTCCCCTTGAAGCAATTTAAGAGGTTTATTTAAAAGAAAAAGATGATTGTGGTTTTAGGTGCTATAAATGTTAATAAAACTCTATAAAGCTGCTATAATAGGCATTAAAGAGGAATACAAGAATAAATGTACGGTCAGATTTTAAAAGGGGTGGGGCGTTGAGCTCCAACAGCCCCCTCAGCAATATATTTTTCTTACTGTAATAGCATTATTATAAAAATCATATGCATGCCTTTATCCTTTACAAAAATATTTTCACCGTTCTAACGATTTTTTTTTCAAACAGAACAGAAAAGGATAAGCAGCATTTCTTATTGAAAAATCATATATTCAAAAGTTGACATTTAAAATACAGTAAATCCAGGGTTGTGTAGATGAATTTATGTTAGAGGCCGACCAAACCATGGCTATCCTCTTTGCTTTGGGTGTAGGGGAAAGAGAGGGTTTGTTAATATTTTTAATTACAACACAAGCTAGTTCCCATTTATTATGACTCATACAATAATATCTTATATTTTAATATGCTGTATTGCTATCATCATTACACTCATTTTGTTATTTTTATTTTTTATATTAGTACCGTGTCTTACTACCCATTCGGGTTATACGCTTAAGTACTAATTACGCTAATGGGTTAGGAATTGGGAAGGTTGAATATATGGAAGTGAACCCGCATTTGCGTGGAGGGAGAGTGGAAAACCATTTAGGAAAAACCACCCCCAGTTCACCCGACCGAGATTCGAACCTCGATCTCCCCGTCCTCGGCGGTCGAGCTCAACACGACTAGCGCGTTAGCTAACTACGCCACCGAGGCGGGTTTCATTTTGTTAGTTGTACTTTTTAGGAATAGTTACTTATGCAGGAGAGGAGGTTGAGCACATTTACTCTGAGGGGGGTGTGCCCCCCACAATTCTTTTCCCTTTCTGAACCAACCTAATAGATAAGCCCTTGAATACATCACAGTGATTTTTGGGGCACAAAAGACCTTGTTTATAACACTAAATTACTAAAGATGTAAATTACTGTCCATTTCTGTTCATTCTTCTAATCGCTCCTAACCATCTCATGACCAAATAACCAGGGGATTATAAAAAGGAATTAGCTCAAAGCAAAAATCACAATTTTTGATTTCTTCCCTTCACAGCAATGAAATAGATTTTTTTTTTCATTTTAAAATCATTATTTTTCAATTTTCTTGTATTTAAAAAAAAGGAATAAATGAAATCAATGGTTTCAACTCTTTTTTATTAAAGACTAAAGAAAACTGTACCACGAAGCAACTCCTGTTTAAAGATGTATTGCTTACTTAAATTATGTGCTATCTGTGAGGTGAGAAGGGTATTAAACACCTTCAAAAGTAATAATAAACATTTTGTATTTTTATAGAATCAATGTAATAAATAAGTAATGAATATAATACTTACAAAATATTTGTACTTACAGATTCCTAGTACAATAGAAGACCCCTCAGTCTACAAGAACATAAAGGAAGTTTTACAATCTTTCGGATTCGCCAAAAATGCGCCTGACCCAAAATGACCTATATAAACTATCACAATGTGTTTAATTATGCATAAGTGCATACAACAACTCATCCTGTGGACTAAACATGTATTTACCCAACGATACGACAACCTTGAAAACTAAACAACCCTCCGATAATGAAAGTGTCTGCACAAAGAGTACATAATCAAAAATATTTGGGCTACATTTAAAGTGAAAATCTACTCAAAATAGAAAAATAGTTCAAGAACACTCACTTTCCCAACATGCTGAATAAAAACATTACACCCCCCCAACCAGTGCCGGATTTAAGAGGGTACGGGGAACAAGCACCCTTGGACCCCTTCAAACCGCCACAAAAAATAAAACATTGAACTCCAATTTTCTATTGTTCATGCCTTCTTGTTTTATGCCTAAAATAATGTTTTTTCTAGATGAAATAATTTGATAAAAACAAATTGATGAGTGTGCAGTTTAAATTAAAAAATAAAAATTAATGAAAAATTAGGCTATGATTTATTATTTACACGGGTTTATGGGGGCCCCCATACTGTATGCAGCCTCGAGTCCCCATATACGTAAATCCGGCACTGACCCCAATTAAAAACAAATTAATAGCTTTTAAAAAAATAAGTAAACGTAAACAAACATGAACATAGTATTAACATTTCCTTATTGCCAAATGAGAACACTTCAGGAAATTTTGCCTACCTTATGGTACTCTCAACAATAAACATATTAAAAAAAGATTCAAGATTTCAATCTAATTAAGGAATTTAAGGGGGCTTTAATATTAAAATGCCAAGGAAAAACTATTATATTTTTATTAATGGCCCAAGAATCAAAAATAAAGTAAACTCATACTAAAATATTACATCTTAATAATTAATTTTTTATTTATTTGAGGTATTTTCTGCACCGACTGATTATATCAGTACATGAGAATCTACCATGATGGGGAGCCAAAAGGGTAAGAAATTTTGCCCAGTAAGGTAATTTCACAAACCTTCCACGGTTCTTTTAACATGCCACAATTGACATGGGACCAAGAGCTTTACTTACCCTCTGAAAGAAGTTGTGCAACAGATTTTTATTGCTCAAGAAAAATTTGTCAACCGCTGCTGGGTTTGAACCCACAAACATCAAGTCCTGAGAAAAACACTTTACCCCAAGACCCCCTAGGTCAACTACACATCAATTAAAATACCTTGAATGGGCTGCATATTTTTTTTTAAATACAAATATTAGGTGACTTGCTATTTTAAAATCTTTAGTTGGAGGAAAAAACTGTCTTACTTGTGAGTAATTATGAAAAATACCTAAGTTCATTATTTAGGGTGATACTTTAGATTTTGTAACTCATTATTTCACAGTATTTAGAAAAAACACAAATATATTGGAATACAAATAAAAACAGCCATTAAAATATGTGTGTATTCAGTCTTTTCAAAAAGTGTAAAAGTATTTTTATTGTAAATTGACAATATTACTTTATAAATGAAAAATTAATAAGAATATTAATTTAAAAAATAGTAAATTCTGTACAGCAAAGATATTGTGTTATTTTAAGCTCTGGAAAGATGGATTACAATGTATGAATGTCTAGAGAAATTAAAATAGGTAATAAATTATGTGTTTAAATTATGTATTGTATAATATTTTGCTCTGGTGGATTATTAATGTTTATAATAGACTATTAAATGTATATTACGCACTAGAAAACTTTGAAGTATTGTGTAATAATTTTATCTACAAGATGTACAAAAATAAATTTATATTTATTAATAAAACAAAGAACTTGGTATGATTGAATGGTTGAAATGGAGTTAGAATTTTAAATTATTTATTAGGCGATTGGATATATTTACTGGCTGCTTTGACGGTTTTACATGGGTTTAATTATAGACATCCCTTCGGATTCTACCCTCCACTATTTTTACTTTCCTAACAGCCAAACACGATGAAATAAAAATCTAGGGTGTTTGAAAACAAGGTGCTTTGGAAGATATTTGGTCCATAAAGGGATGAGGCTACTGGGAAGTGGAGGAGGTTACACAATGATGAGTTACATATGTATTGATTAGTTTTGAACTTAAGATATTTAAAACTAGTATTAATCCGTTCAACTACAAAAATAACTAGCATTAGTTACTATTTAGTTATAGAATTATGTTGGTTAACCTGTTTAAAATAACTGTCGATTAACATTGTAATAAATATTTTACCAAACTTACCACATTTAAATAAAAAAAGCTTGTACTATTTCCTTGGTAAGGATTGATGAATGATAAGACACATAGATAGGAACATGTAAAAGGAATTCCTTTGATATGTTCTTATTTAAGTGTCCTCATTCCTTACCAATTTCCTTTTTCTCCTTCCCCCCTCGCCTCCCCCCTTTTAGGAAGTTGCGATGTGCATTAAACATGCCCTCCTGATGAGTTATGATATAATGAAACCTAGGTCGGGGATTAGGTGATAACAATAAATTTTCTTCAAGAGGCAGCCATTACCTCTTTGTCCAGTGGCAGCAATGTAAAGTGTGAACTGCGTTCTTTTCCTTGTAAAAGCCATTTTGTGTTAGTTAGCTTTTATATGTTTTATATCCACCTTTCCTGGATCTTCTTCCAATTATGTAAAACAAAATACCTCAAAAAGCAAAAAGAGGTTTTCCTTAAAGAGATAATTATATAATTTGAATATTTTAAGGAAAATTGCTTTTAAATGACGAAATTTTAAAGCAACAGCCATACTTGCAACCAGGGTACCATCGTGCAAAGCTTTGTTATGTATGAAGGTGGCCATAATACGCGACTATCGCCTAACTACAGAGACTTGGTTGCAAAAGTGAGTGACTTTAGCTCACCCACATATATAACATTGCTTGATGTAGAAGAAGACGGTAAAGAAAAAAGGTATGGAAAAACATACAAGGGACAGTGGGGTTTGCATGACTTGACTTTGTAACAAATATCAACTATGAGTTTCCTTAGAAAAAGTTTCATATTATGCAAAATTACAAAGCTTTGCCAATAAAACCAGTGACAGCTAAAATACTCAAATGTAAGTTCAATTTTTGTCATTCTGAGCTGTTAAATTCATTACAAATTAAGATTCATAAAAAAGCCTGAAGTAATTAAATGATAATACATTTTAATCTGGCTAATATGACGTTGATTAATACGAAAAATTGAATAGTTTGAACTCACCATGATCCCCTATAACATTCCTATTTAAGTCAATGGTAAAAAAATAACATTTAATTCAAATTTCAGAAGGAAATATTCCTATAAGGAAAAAAAAATTATTTGTTTCTATCCACCTTTCCTGTACCTTCTTCCAAATATAATATAGAAGGATTTATTTGCATGATTTGAACCCTTTCGACTATCATTAATTTTTTCAAGTTTGTACCCATTTCAAACCTAACTTAATGACCTTAAATAAATCACTCCATATGCCAGGAATGTCATAAAGTTATTAGTGACGCATAGTAAAGAGAAAGTGGGTAATTCTATATTGGCGGCGAGAGGGTTTCCTTCAATAGGGGGTGTGTTAGATCGGTTTTCATCGCTTTTGTGCGACAATGTATTCATGTAATACCCTGACGGACTGCCATTTTCATATGTTCATTTTGCCAAGTTTTTATATTTTGTGTTTATACATAAATATCTTGAGGTCATTGGTTTATTGTGTACCTTCTGCCTAGATACTCATCAAAATGGGTATTTTGAATTTTGGATATTTAAAAAAAATTAGATATCCCTTAAACTTCATATTAAAAAAGTTATACTATAACTTGATTTATTAGATTAGAATGAAATATTATAAACAATAAATAAATCTTTTTTCCAAATGATTTTAGTGTTATAAACAAAGTTATATAAATAACCACTTGATATCATAATTTTTCAAGCATAAAACAATAAAATTGACAAAACCTATTTGAACTTCGATTCGGCTTTGAGTTTGCATCAAATTGAAAAATTGGACTTTAGGCACCCTTAAACAAATGCAATATGACTTTGAGAAGAAAATAAGAACTGTTTTGTGGTTTCCTCTTTTAGGAAGATGCTTTCAATCAATTTTATCCATGAGACAGCCATTTCCTAAATTAAAAAAACAGCCATTTGGTTTTTGATCTCTTCTATCTATCCTTTAAGTATTTTTTATTAACTTTCATAACTATCTGATAGTGTCCTTCTTACAATTTTGTGCTAGTGAAGTAAATTGTTTGATTTGTACGTTAAATTAGAGGATTGAAGATACATTGAAATAGCTGTACCACTTAAGAGATGAATATTCAGGGTTCCTACACCAAATTATGAAAATTTTTCCAGGACTATTCAAGGATTTTCTAAAATTCCTCCAGGACAAGTGTATAAAGTAATCTTGGCAAAATACACATTATTACATATTTTATTTTATTTAATGCAGGCTCACAACTCCTCTACACCCACACCTTTGATTATTTTTTAATGTAGTCCACGACGCAACGGGTTATTCCAATAATTAAAACATAATATAAGCTCACTTGCAAATAATCATTGGTGAAATGTGGGCTTCCCCTTTCACAGTGATGAATTAACAGATGGGGGCTGGCTGTTGTGTCTGTTTTAGATATAACTTACAAGTCATGTGCAAATATAATCAAATGGTTTGGAAAGTCACTAAGTGAACATTAAATATCACAAATAAATTTTTAAAAATACTTGTAAATAATCATTATATTTATTATGTTTTGATTATATTTTATTTATTAGTTACAAATATAATAAAGGTTATCTAATCTTTACAATAATAGTTTAGGCATAGTGTAATGTTTAAAAAAAAGGGAGACAAAGGAATTTCTAGGACAACCTAGAACATTCAAGGAAAAGATTGGAAAAATGAGAAATTCCATAACATTTCCAGGCCTGGAAGAACTATTTTAAAATTCCATGTTTTCCATGACGCGCAGGAACCGTGATATTAGAAAAAGAAATTATTAGAAAGCCAACATTGTCCCTTATACCGTTCACTTCTTTTTCTTCTTCTTTTTGTGAATGTTTGTTTCACTGGCCATTGTAGGCGCAGAGTCCTGTTCCATAGGTTCATCTTTCAGCTCCTTTCTCTTGGCAGAGTCCTTGGTAGGAGTGCTGATTGAAGCATCCAAAGAGGGTACGCTGAAGTTGGGTATCTATAAAATCAACTATATTACTTACAAAAGGTGTGGAAAATGACAAAAATGCAACTGGTTGAGATAGAACTAAAACTTCTTAGTTGGGCTATATAAACTCAGCGAATGATGACATTTAAGCAACCGAGTACTTATATGATTATTACAGGTGTGTACACATAATTACTTGGGAGGCCTGAAGAAACAAGACCCTTTGTTATAACAAGGCGTCGATGGAAGAATGTTACAATAGATTTGAAAGAGATGGGATGTCGGGTTATAGATTGGATGGAAGTATCTCAGGATAGGGTTGAATGTTGAAACTACGTTCTGACAGTTATAAGCTTGTGAGTTACTTAAGGCCCAAGAGTTAGTAGTTAATTAGTTAGAGTACTTACATGAGGTTTAACCAACTGCAAGACCACTCTTTCATGCTGAAGGTTGCTCCTGTCGAGACTGAGCTGCACCGTCACTGGGTCAAACGTGTGGAAAACAACATCACCACAGCGCTGAGACTGGTTCTGTAAAAATAATCAAAATGCTATACTTTAAAGGGGTGGGGGTTGAAGTTTCAATAAGGTTTGGGGAGAAAAAAAATCAGCCTCGACTTCGCTCCAAAATAAAATTCCGACTTCAACAATTATGAAACTTAGCCATTATTAAACATAAAGAGTTTGTAGCAGTCAATATTTTTATAGGCAAAGTTTTGTAATTGTTGAGGCTGGAAATTTTTTTGAAGCGAGTTCAAAGCCAACATTTGTTTCAAAGTCAAGTTGAAGTTTTGAAGCTTCAAAGCATCGCACACCACAAATTAACTGTGCAATAAAACATTATCTAAATGATTTTACTGTATAAAGTTGTATAAATAAGCACAATATAATACTTTTTAAAGTGTAAAACAATTTTTTTGAAATATTCAATCTTTGATTTGGTTTTGAGAATATTTAATTATATTTGATTCATGTTTGCTTGGAATTGAAAAAGTGCACTTTGCACACCCATACAGCCATTAGGGTTTGGGATCATGGTACCATTTAAACGCCCCAAACAAGAACAAACCACACACCTTCCTCAATATTTTTTTTCTTTTCTTTTTAGTACAATGTCTTAATATCCATTACCAATTAAACTAGCGGGTTAAGTATGAGCAATGTTAAATTTATAAAGAGTGTGCCAGTATTTGCACAGAAAGAGAGTGTAAAACCATTTCATAAAAATAAAAAAAACCTCTGTACACTATAGTGGGATTTGAACCCCAATTTACCCTTCATCAGCAATCTAATATATTGGAAGAGTGACACCTTATACTAGGGGGGTCTTCACCCTTTGTAAGTCCAAGGGCCAAAGTTTGTCTTGTGTTGGCTTGCGGGTCAACTGTACCGACTTATGGGCAATACTGTATCGACAATATTAGGATTGAATAAATATTAAAATATTCGTATCAGCTAATTCTTATAACTTATACTCACACTAAGGACCAAGCCTGTCTCCGAAAAGCGGTGCCAGGCAAAGGAAAGTGTGATAGTAACAAATGAAGACAAAAACACCATAGGGCCATTTACTTTTTTCATTTGGTCACTAATGTCACTCCATTTTTTCAGAGGCTAGGTCTAAGGGGAAGGCCTCTTTACTTCCATAGTCTCCCTGCAATACTGTATCGACCATATTAGGATTGAATAAATATTAAAATATTCATATCAGCTCATTCTTATACACTTATACTCACACTAGGGACCAAGCCCATCTCCGAAAAGCGGTGCCAGGCAAAGGAAAGTGTGATAGTAACAAATGAAGACAAAAACACCATAGGGACATTTACTTTTTTCATTTGGTCACTAATGTCACTACAGTTTTTCACAGGCTAGGTCTAAGGGGAGGGCATCTTTACTTCTATAGTCTCCCCCATTAATTTAGTTACGTCACCATTTTCAAGGCGTTTATGTGCTCTTGGATAGATAAGAGTGAGTAGTAGCAATAAATTGGTAGCCAATATGTGGTGTGCAACGTCCACATTTTAAATTTAAAGCAAAGCCATGTCATTGAAAGAAAGTGAACCACCTTACCTCTTCGTTGTAAATGAACTTGACTTGAAGCTTCTCCCCCTTGCGAGGGCTGACGTAAAGTGTCCCCTCAAAGCCGTATTTTGGTATAAGTATTTGCAAGGCATTCTTTCTCACATAAAGCACATAGCCCTGCTCATCTTGGATCCTGCCCCTGAAGAAAAGCTGCAATGCGCACACAAAGGGCAATGTAATAGCTTCTGTTAAGATGTTGTCAATCTTTTTATGCAAATATATCTCCAATTTTAATATCAATTAATTTATTTGCACAAATATAAGTTATGCTAAAGTATCAAAGGGGAGATGTTTGAGGAATAAGAAATATGTGGCTATGAGTAATTATTGTGGTATTTCTTCCCTGTGTGCTCAATTTTTTTTTTAACACCTAACCTGTTCAAATTATACACATATGTACTAAATGTGCTAATGATTTAGGAATTAAGGTTGAATTTAAAGGTGTACCCGCATTTGGGTGTAGGGAGAGTGGAAAACTGTTTAGGGGAGAACCACCCTCAGTCACTTTAGCAGGATTTGAACCCTGATCTCACTTTCATCGCAAGTTTAGTATATTGAAAGAGTGACACCTTAAACAATACGGCCACCAAATCAGGTTTTGTTTGAATTTAAGTGAAATAGCTTAATGTTACACTAGCTATTTTTAAAAACAGTTTTATATTTATTTTTCAAAATTTTACTATATTAAATGTGTCTAACGAGATCCCTTGTTATTAAATCAGTTCAATAATTAAAAGAGACTAAAGAAAAACACAAGCAAAGTAATAATTACAATAATTTTAATTTTTTAATTGTCTAATCATATCCAATCCTCTTAAACTTTTTTATTTTCTGAGAATATATAATGTTACAACAGCCAGTCCGACACTTTATCTCAGTCATTTGGTGTATTTCAACTGAACATAAGGTCCCAAGTTCAATTCCTGGCATGGTTGAAAAAATTATCATTGGTGAAATTGTGAATTCCCCTTTCACTGTAATGAATTAACATCAGTGTGTTTTTGTCTCAGTTATATAATTAAGTTAGCTGTGTGTTGATACAATCAGTAAGTTCAGAAAGTCCATGTTAAATATGCCAAATTTGTATGTAAGCCAACACATTGAAAATATATGCTGTTGATCTGAAGTACGAGTAAATGTGGAAGAAACTTACATAATTTATTCTAAAAACTCATTGAACTAATATTTGAAATAAGACCTGCGAAACTTTTGGACATTCAACATCCCCTCCCTGCCTCCATAAAGTAATTTAGTCTTTTGTTCGGTTGTTGAAATTAAATACTCAGTGAAGTGTATACATAAAATAGCAGAGAGAGTTTATTTTCGTTAATTGATACAAAAATATTTCTAAATTTTTCTTTTAACTTAAATTTTAAACAAAAAATGTGTTTTAAAGTAAACTGAGTATGCTATGTCTGAAGTCAGTATAAAATTCTATCCACTGATACCTTATTCATCGCTGTAGGCTTTGTATTAGTTGAGAAAAAGGCATGTTGACAACAGAAATAATATATAGGATAGAAAAATTTTAAGAAAGGCAATAGAAAAATCTAGATAATACTTGTTTGGTTGGGTTTTTTTTCTTCAGAAAAACTTATAAAATTAGTTTGTGTGTAGATATTTTTAAAGTTATATCAATTTTTTTTAAGTATAGTTCATAATTATACTACATATATGTTACACTAATTGAAAATTGAAAGGAGGATAGAAGGGGAAAGCCTACACACTTAACAGAAAACTGTAGGCCTTCTTGGCATAATTATGTGTTTTGTTGTTTTAATTATGAACTTAGAGGCCTACTCTGCACAGATTTATCCGATTGCCAAACCCTTCCTTCACCTCTGAAAGGACGTGTATTAATCACAACTTGTGAATGTGAGGAATGCCAGGCCTCCACCGTGGTTCGGATTCCACGTTAAACTGTAGTAGTTTTCTAGTAAGTGTGTAGGCCTTTCCTTTCTATCTTCCTTCCAATCTTTGATTTAATACAGCCGTTTTTCCAGAGTTTATATTACAATAACGTAAAAGTAAATCTTTAAGGAAAACCACTTATTGCTTTTTGAGTTTTTTTTTAGCACTGTGTCTTAGTACCCATTCGGGTTGTATGCTTATGTACTAATCATGCTAATGGCTTTAGGATGAGGAAGGTTGAATTTAGTGAAAGTGTACCAACATTCACAGAAAGAGAGAGGGTAAAACTATTTAGGGAAAACCACCCCCAGTACACCTGACCGGGATCGAACCACAAATCTCCCTGTCATTGGCAGTCTAGTATATTGCGAGAGTAGTACCTTAAACCATGAGTTCACCAAGGTGGGTTTTTTTTAGAGGTACCTATTTTGTTATATTTGGAATATGGTAAAGGAAAGGTGGCAACATAGAAAACAGGACGATCATAATATGGATTTTTAAATGTCCTCTTTTAGGAAATTATGTTGCACGTTACTCCTTCCTAATGAGTTCCAATAGAATGAAACTTTGGTCGGGAGATTGGGGGGGGTTGATTGATTTTATTCAAGAGGCAGCCTCACCCCCACCCCCATTGTCTAGTAGCAGCAATGTAAAGTGTGAACTGTGTTATTTTCATTGTAGAAGCAATATTGTGTCTGTTCTCTTTTATATGTTTCTATCCACCTTTACCTTCTTCCAAATATAGCAATATAGCTAATGTAAAAGTGTGAGGTTTTTTAAAACTTTGATTTAGCTTGAAAATTTTAGGCATAGTCACAAGAATCATCCTTATGTGTATGAACTAAGGTACATTAGACATTTTATATAAATATCAAAATATAAATATAGTAAAATTTTATAGAAAATAAAAGCAAAAATTAAATTAAAAAACATTAACACATATTTAAAACACTTCAATATTTTAATGCCACAAGACATATTACTCAGGGAGTAGTAGACTAGACAGAAAGTTGTTTTAATGGTGCCAATTTAGTTGTACAAGGATGAAAACATCTCTGGTGGATTAAAAATTCCCTTGAGATTCTGCTATTATTCTATGTTGATGGCAAGTGGTTTAGAAAGGTCATAAACTAGCACATCACTGGACAACAAAGTCTAAAAATCTAACTAATCTAAATATTCATTAACGATTCCGTTTTTAAATCCTTCTCCAACAAACACCACCTGCCTCGAGGGAAATTTTAATCCACTAGAAAAGTTTTCATCCCTCAACAACTAAGTTGGCACCCCTGAAACCAACTTCTTTTCAGTTTACTACTTCCTGAGGAAGATGTTATTTGGCATCGAAGTATTTAAGTGTTGGTAAATATATGTACTTCTTTTACTTTTATATGTCTTTCATTTTCTACAGTTCTAAAATATGTATTTAAAGACATATTATAAGAAGAATATTTATGATTTTTAATAAACTAACATGAGTGTGGAGTGCCACAGAAGCTCTACCGGCATACTGCGCCATTCTGTTCCGGTAATTAAGGTTATGGCTCAGTGCCTGCGACTTTCTTTTGTCCAATAAGTCAGGGAAGGTTGCATCAGCACCGATGCACACAGCTAATAGTCTATGGACCATCACGTCTGCATATCTACAATAGAAACATACTTGTTACATAAACGCATCAGTTTATAAATAACCTTGGCAGTTATAATGCTGATCACATGGATGTACAATCTGTTCTGATAAAATGATTGTCATTCCTGTCAATGCTCAACTATTTGGTTATGTTGTTTACATAAGCAACAAATTTAATTAAATAGCAGAGCATTTCAATGTAAAAGAGCAATGATTTTCAACCTTCATCCTATTGCTCACCCCCTTATTTGTAAATAGTTATCTTAAGTACCCTAAGCTTTTTAATTAAATAAATAAGTTTCATAGATAATAGATTATGGTAGGCAAGACATTCAGGGAACACATAAGATAGTAGAGGAAGCAAGGCTGAGATGGTATGGACATGTAATGAGAATGGAAAAAGAGAGGATGCTGAAGAAAATGTTGGAAATAAAGATTGGAGAAACAAATAACTGATGATGATGATGATGATGATGATGAAGATGAAGATGAAGATGATGATGGACATTCAGCATGATTAGGAGATTCTAGAACCATGTCTAGGGTGTTGAATGGCAAACCTAATGAGACCATTTGGAAGAACTAGACACAAATGGGAGAGTTTACATTAGAATTGAATTCTCTATAAGGTGAACCTCTTTTCACTTTATGAGGAAATTGTATTATATTTGGAAGAAGGAAAAGAAAAGGTGGATAGAAACATATAAAAGGAACAAACACACCATGGATTTTAAAATGAAAAGAAGAACACAGTTCAGGCTTTACATTGCTGTGTAATGAGGTGGACTGGATATAATTAGATCAAGATAAGGATAGGTGGCGTATTTTGTAAGTGCGGCAATGAATGTTAAAGTTTCTAGTACAACAAATAAATAAGTTAATTAATAAGAATCCCTTTCCTTAGTCATGCAAGTGTATTTTTAAATTAATGGCTTCACTTAAAAAGGAAGTGTGATGATGATGTTTATGATGATGATTAACTATGGAAGTGTGAAGCTTCGAAAACTTTTGACTTCACTTAAATATTTGTTTGCTTTGACTTTGATTTAAAAGTAGAATTACGGATTCAATAATTAAGAAGCTTCACCAAAAAAAAATTATGTTAAAATACACATTTGTATTTATTTTTAAAATTTTCGACTGATATTTCCATCATGCATAAAAAATGTAGAATAATTCATAATAATAATTTAATTTATCATTTTAAGAACAAGTATATTAATTATTTTTGAAATATCGCATTTTGAAAATTATATTTAATACCAAAATTGACATAGTAATGCCAAGTATAATATTTTTATCTAAAATTAAACATTTTATTAAATATTCAAACTTTTATTCAGCTTCAAGACTCCCTCATATTATTTGATTCGACTTCACTTTAAAATGATGAAGTGGATTTTGCACACGCCTATGACTAATAATAACTAATGAAGATTCCAGGCATTTCAAAAAAAATAATTTTGTATTGACATCAATTTACTGAAAGTTTATTAATCATTCCTGTAACCATTTCCTTGTTTCCCACTCTATGATCATCATACCTCAATGAGATATATATTAGTACTTTACCATCAAAAACACTGACTGCCATGGAGCAAACAACTTCAGAAGAAGGTCGAGATGAGCAACTAGGCACATTTACAAACAAGTGTGTAGATGGGGCATGCCAGACCATAGTGAGCGTATTCATCTTTTTGCATCATTCCGCTGGCGAAGTAAACCGCCTGCAGCATACAGCGCGTTGCAAGTATCCGCAACATTGTGTTGAAGTAAGGATTATCTGGTCGAACTGCGGCATCAAGAGACTCTGCCAGCTCCTTGCCCGAGTTTATGTTGATATCAAAGCCCTGAATTAAGAAGAGTGAGCATTGATATAACTTATTTAATAAAGATACAGCAATGTGATACACAATAAACAAACACAGCAATAATGAATAAAATTAAATAAATCACCACTCAGTAATGGATTTTGACAAATTTAGTCACATAATTCCTGAGATGTAAAAAAAATTTAAGGGAAGATATAAATAAAACCTTATTAGGAAAAAAAAACATTTTTTTATATTATATTCGACCATAATGAACTTAGTTAAGATCAAAGTTAGGCATGTTAGCAGCTTAATTATCTCAGGTTAACCCTAGTTATTCATACAATTACTAAGACTTCTATTTGACTATGATCAGCATAAATTGTGATATGACACTCACATGACTCGTCTTGATATTGTCCAAATTTGCCAAAACCCCTTGTCTACTAGGTAAGATATTTATAGAGAGCAAGGAGTTGAGTGGGATTTTTAAACAAATTATAGGATAAACCAACATCAGCTTTAGATTTTAAATAATATTTTGTGAAATGGATTCATATTTATTTTATGTATGAAAAAAGTGCATTAAGCAAAAACATTTTGTAATAAATAAAATGGTAGAATATTAGGAAAATGGTAAAGCACAAATAAAAGTAAAAACACTAACACATATTTACACATATTTCGATGCAATTACAGCATCTTCCTCAGGAAGTAGTAGTAATTAGACTAAACACCTGATTATTCTAATTACTATTACTTCATATTTATTTTAGAAAGAGGCAGGGATACCACAATTATTACTTTAGCTACTATCTTACGTCTAGCCTAAAGACTAAAGAGCTCCCTGTTTGTAAGTTTAAAATTTGCATTATTATTTACTATCAGGGTATTTCTAAAGAAAAACCAGTTGATGACGTCGATAAGCAGTGCTCACCAATTTCTTCCCTGCTTTGATGATCGGCTCGAAATTAGAGACAGGCGGTGTGGGATGTCTCCGAAGCAACGCACACTCTGGGAACTCTTCAAGGATTTTCTTGGCAACAGAGATATTGGCCAGCAACATGAACTCTTCAACCATCGAGTTGGTATCTCGTAGTTTCTTTGATTCTACCTCTATTGGATCGTGTGTCTCACTGTCTACTTGAAAACGGATTTCTGGAGATGCTAGAACTAATGCCCTGGAAAATCCATAATATTTCTATAAGGTAATAAAACTAGCATGTGCCACAGAACATGAAGTATTTTGTCACACTTGCATAACAATATGGTTCTAGTAGGTCTGCAATTTTAAGGTTTTTATTTGCTTTTTCAGTTGAATCAAATTCTAACAAGATTCTTAAAAAATCACAAGTTTCAGGTTAAGTCGAGGTGTTCTAGTAGAGTAAGTACACAATTTAAAACTTTATATTTATACATAAAAAACATGTTTTTAATATGAAAATAAAGCTCATATAAACTTTAACAAAATAAACAACCAAAATTATCACTATAAAAAATTAACTAGTATGTTGTGTCATTAAAAAACCTGTGTGCACCAATAGCTTATTTTAAAAGGAGAAAGGTTATAAATAACTGTATTAAATAAACACATAAATGATAGAACAAGACTTGTGCACTTATTATAGTATGTAAGTGTACACAATAATATTATAAAGAAGCAAAAATTAAAATAAACTTTGGCTGGACAAGCATTACCACCATACCTTTATTATTTCGTGTATGAGATTTTAATATGAAAATCATTGGTGAACTCAGAAATATACTTTGTAGGTAGAAGAGGGGGTGCCATAAAATACATCAAAGCTATTTTCCAGTACATTTTCCACAATTTTGAATTATAAGGATACTTTTACATGTATAGTGAAATACATTTTTAATATCTATTTGTAGTGTAAAGTGGTCAGGGTTTTAGACTCCTGGCCCTCGACCATTTCATTTATATATTTGATTGCCATTAGTTACTTTGTTAATTTAATTTTTTTTTTTTAAATATACATACTTTATTGATGTAATAGGCCCGCAAGTGCCCAGTATTTATAATATTAAAATACTTTAGTAAACAGTTTAGATATACATTTACTAACCCCCAACCCCTTCCCTACTAGGCTTATTAGAAATTATGTTAAAATCATCAAGATACTGAGAATGCCATACTTATGGTAGATTAACGTTAGCCAATCAGTTATGCCTATTGTAATAAATAGCCTTCAGCATTTACAATGTAATGATATTACCTAGGCTTAATTTAATCTGTATATTACTAAGTTATTCAGCTAAAACGTTTAATATGTGGCCCAAACTATAATCAAGGTTGTAAGCAACAAATATTCTAAATTTCAACTCGTTAACTTCGTTATCAGGCCTTTAACTTTTAAATATATTATTTTTTATTCTTGTAAAATCTTTGTTTGGATTTTAGCTTAATTTAAAATTATTACATTTACCTTTCATTTTTAAGCATCATGGTGTTTTATTTTATTTGTACCTAGTAGCTGTGAGATGCACATGTGGCTTTTCAGTGGAAAGGGGAGATTGATGTGAACAGCTAGCCAACCAGGGTGAAGCTTTGAGCGTTTGACGTTTCATACATGGGGAAAGGGAAGCGTTGATTGAACACACTTCGTGATTAGCACGCTATGGAGTAGAAAGTGCTACCCAGAGTTCTGATACACTATTTGACATCATGAAGATAGGCGGGAGGAAAGGGGGTTTCCCATGGGGCAGTGAATCAAATCCAAATTAATGTGATATTTAAAGTCTAATGTAATTTTTTTGTATCAAAATGTAAAGTGCACCATCAACCTTGTAATGTTAAAAATCTCCAAGATATAACTTCAGACTCAACCTCATCAACTTAAATCTTGTTATTCACATAAGTTACCCCAATCCCACCCGTTTAACAACCTCCGACGAGTTATCCAATGGTATAATGAAACACCTCACTGCCATGGACTACAAAAAAAAAACAAAAAAAAAACGAAGAATAAGATGGAATAAGTGACTAGTTTGAGTAGTTCTGGTATTAAAATGTATCATAAACATTTTACACATCTTCAGTGCTCTGTATTATAGTTGTGATTTGAATATTTTAAGTTTTTATTAAAATTATTTTTGATCTTGGGGGTGGGTTTGGATAAGAAGGGTTAGTGCCTAGCTTGAACACTCTTTATCAAGAGTGCTGCTAATGGAAAAAGTACTGTAGAATTTTCCCCCTAATAAAACATTTAGAACACACTTGCCCATTGTCAATCCTTCTTCTCTTGAGAATCTTGGCCAAAGAGTTGAGAGACCTCAGGGACTTGGAAAGCTCGTCCTCCTGTCTGGCGTCATCTATTTTCAACTGCGCTTCCTCATAGGTCATGGCCTGCCGGGATCGGATAATGCTCTTGTGGAACTTGGTATTCACAATGTTAGCATCGCGAGTGATCTCCCAAATACACGAAAACGCAAACCTTTCTTCGTTGCCACGTAGCGAGCACAAGTTTGAGCTCAACAGGTCTGCAAAGAAAGATAATATAAATATAAGATAGTTTATTTTATTTCCAGGCATTCATAAAGGAAAAAACATTTTTTGTGAGCATTAGCGTTATTTTTTTCATGTCATCTCAATACCTGTTCAAGCTATATGTATATCTATTCACTACACTAGGCAAAATCACCCTAGGTACACCCAGCCGGTTTTGAGCCCCAATATCCCCATCTTCAACAATGTAGCCTATAGTGAGAGTGTCACCTTAGACCTCCCACTGAAGAGGGTGGCATTTGTTTTAAATGATTTGGCAGTCCGTGTGGTCAGGTATTTAAATTGTGTGGTACAGTATCCATGCATACAAAATGTTGTGAGAGTCTAGGCAAAGTCTGCATGACAAGTCTTGGCTTTAATGATAATGATAATGATAATGATGATGATGATGATGATGATGATGATAATAATAATAATAATAATGATAATAATAATAATAATTAATTATTTTTATTTATTTATTATTATTATTTATTATTATAATTTATTTATTATTATTAGTTATATGAATCTGGAGTTACCAACACTTTAGGAACTTTAAAACTTTAAAATAATAAATAGGAAATAAATTATTAAATATGTTGTTCCAAGAACTAAGGGGGCATCACTGAAGCCAAATTGCTTTGTCTTTTTTGCATTGTTTACCTGTTAAGGTTAAACCCACATGTACTGATTATGCTATTGTGTTAAGGGATAGGAAAGTTGATATTTAGTGGAAGTGTACCTCCACCTGCGCATAAAAAAACCATATAGGGAAAACTACCCTCAGTACCTCTGAACCCTCACCCTCCGAACGAGATTCGAACGCTGATCTCCCTGTCATCAGAAGTCCAGTATATTGTGAGAGTGACATCTTAAACCTTTTGACCACCTAAGCAGTTCAAATTTCTATTCAGTTTATTACCTCCTGAGGAAGATGCTTTGGGACAATGAAATTTTGAAGTGTTTGTAAATATGTGTTGGTGGTTTTACTTTTATTTGTGCTTCTTTTTATACAATTCCATCATATTTATTTGAGCATATATATATACATAAACTTGTATATATAAACTTATATACATAAACTTGTAAATAATACATAAGGTAAGTTTTATAAAATGGACACATCCTATTCAATTATCATAGAAAGAGAATAAAGGTATGGAGGCCCCCTATAAACACATACTGTTATCCTCTTTCTATGATAATTATTAAATAGGATATTTCCATTTTATAATATTTACCTTATTTATTAGTTAAATATTAGTTTTGTGTGTGTGTGTGTGTGCGCATGCACACGTGTCTTTGTAGAGCTTAGTCCTTTTTATGTGTGTGTGTGTCAGGTTTTACTCATTTGAGCTATCCACATATGTCTTTATTTTTTTTATTGTATATGTTTATTCTACATTGTATTCTATAAACACAGGGTTCAAACAATGCGTGATTTTCAAAGTGACAGCCTAGAATAGCACATTTATTGGTGTAGCCTCCTTTATTGTACCAAATAAAGAGAAGCATACAAGACAAAAGAAAATGGCTGAGAAACCACAATGAAATGGCAGGGTTTAGAAGAATAATATAATGAAAACAAAATATTGCTCTCAGAAACACACAGCCCACAAAGTCATGCAAATACCAAAGAATGTTTCAAGCAAGGTCCTTCTCAAAAATGTTTAATGGTATATTTTTTATTTTTTTAGCACCGCATCTTACTACCTGTTCAGGTTATACACATACATAATAATTACTCTAATGGGGTAGGGATGAGGAAGGAAGCATTTTAGAGGTAATTTTCCTGCATCTGCATGGAAGTAGAGTGGGAAACCATTTAGGAAAAACCACCTTCAGTAAACCCGACCGGGATTCAAACTCTGATATCCCCATAACCAGCAGGCCAGTCCAACATGAATGTGATGCCTTATACCATATGGCCCCTGAAGCGGGTATTTATCTTAGTTTTTTCTAAATTCACTGTATTTTCTAGAAACAGAAAATGCTCCCAGGTTTCTAGGTGCATTGGGAGCGTGTTTAGATCCCTAACCAGTTGGTATTACTAATCATTATAGCACAAGAACATGTTTGTAGAGTATTTTACCTGGGACCATGTCGATTCGCTTGTCCACGAGGTACACGGTTGTCGCTCTTAGTGCCGCTTCTTTGTCTATGGCTGTACCCGGCCGGATGAAGTGAGTCACATCTGCTATATGAACGCCCACCTAAATACATCACCAAGGCCTGGTTATCCTAACAATGTCTTGTGATGAGTACAAGTTATTTAAATCATCATTATGTAACCTCCTTCACTCCCTAGTAACCACATCCCTATTAGGAAAGTATTTTCCTAAGCACCTTGTTTTCGAACACCCCACACTTTTTTTTGTCATATAAGGTAGGATACCACGTTTCACAACCATGGAACCGGTAAGATTATTTTTTTGTATATTCTAAGTTTTACATTCCTTGACGGCAGGCGAGATGTTAATTTACTGACCAAGTAATACCATGCATTTTCCGACTGTATTCTTTACCTAAGTTTGAATAATAATATTGTTATTAATAGTTAAAATTGTTCCTAAATATTTCAACTCATTAACACTGTCAAATGATATGTTGCTTACACTAAACGATTAGTAAGATTAAATATTATCCTATAAAATTAGATTAAATATATCTTTGAGAAACAAGATTAAATATTTTTTAAGACACAAGATTAAATATTTTCTAATGAATTGTGATTCTCAGTATTTTCTTTGAGAATAATTGTGTTGTTTGGTTTTTGTAGTATTTTAATTTGATGTAACATTATTCCAAATAATTTTGAACAGTCAGTTTTCACTCTTTTCCTATTAAAAACGGACAATGTCAAAAAAACAGCACATTTTGCTGAAACAGCCTTTTAAGAGCCCATCTCATGGTTGTTTAGCAGGGAAATAATTAGAAACACAACCACACTCAAAACCAAAAAAGTATCAAAGTGCTGTATTCTTCACTTAAAAACTTTGAGTTTTCAATCACTGGAAAAGAGGGGTTTTTATTAGTTTTTTTTTCCCCCATTTTAAAATAATTATTTTTCAATTTTGTTATGATTATTAAAATATGCTAACAAAATTTCACTAGTCTAGTTAATTCCACTGATTTTTAAGTCTACTGTGAGAGTAGCGCTTTAGACCATGTGGCTGCTGATGTGGATTTTAAAGAAGTTGAAAACAATTACACTCACTACAAGGTTCAACTAGTAAACATTACAAAACATAATTATAAAACCATATTTTTGAAATGAATGTCAAAAAATAAAAACAAACCACAAAACAATGTTTCTTAAGTGTGCCCAAAATATATTAGTCAGTTTAGCTTTAAGATGGCTACAAAACTTTTACTTTAAAATTATCGACTTTTCCAGTTTTTCCAAGGGAGATTTTAAAAAAAAATTCCAAATTAACCTTTTTATAGTTTCATGGTGAATGACAATTTGTTCATTGATTAAAGTGATCACTTATTTTCAAAAAACAATCTTTATTCCAATATTTAATGTTTTAGGTAATAACTGCGGCTTTGTGGAAATGTGTTATAAAAAACCCTGTACAACCATCTCATGTTAATACTGCTATATCTAGACAATGCATTTTGTTCAGGGATGAGTCCTCAAATGCTCGAATCTTTAAGGATATTTGAGATTTGAGGATGTGAGTAAATTTCAAATTCAAGATTCAAGTCCTTAAAACAAGTTTTTTTTCAATTTTCAAGTGAAATTTGTTTTAAAGCTCTAATATTGTTTATTGGTGGTTCAGAACCTATAATTATAGGACCAGTAATTTAACACTTAACTGAATGTATGAATGTTATAATGAATGAATATTAAGAAAGAATGATAACATTTAGTTACTATTTCTATTTTCTATTATTTTATTATATGATGTCCCCTATGTTGTTTAAAAATTTTCCAAAATTCCGATTTTTGATTCGGGATTCAAATATAAATTGGAGATTTATATTCATAAAATTGTGGATTCAACCCCACTCTAAATTTTTTATCACCGAGAAACAAAATTTCTCACATTTGTTTAAATATTTAGGTGCAGAATTAGTCAAATATATAAATTCCATGACTTTTTTTTCTATTTTTTATTTAATTGCCTGACATGTCCATGATATCAAAAAATTCCCTGTTGAGCTTGTTTGGCAACTCCTTACTGACCTCATAGTTCCCATTGGCTAAGTCTCTGCAGTGAAGCGCATCATCAATGTCCGTACAACCTGGCGGGTCTACAGAGCAGATGTCAAGATGGCGTAGGTCAACACGCTTCTTCTCATCCTAAAACAACACAATGTCATGTTTAATGCACAGACCGGTACATTGTCAATTAGCCTCCTCATCCTTAAATTTGATTATCTTTAACAATCATGTGTTAACCAAAATAAAACTCTATTTTAAGGCCTATTCATAATTTCAAAAAACTTTGTTTTTTAAAAATAGGTATTTAAAAAGAAATAAATATTGTTGGCCAGTATGAATGTGGGTGTAAATAACATACATAAATATAGGTATTTTAAGTGCAATGTCTCATTATTCAGTTTATATGCATATTTACTAATTATGCTGGTGTGTTAGAGATTAGGTATATTAAATTTAGAGGAAATGTATCCGCATTCACACAGAGAAAGAATGGAATGCCATTTCAAAAAAATCGCCCTCAGAACACCTAATTGGGATTTGAGCCCTGATCTCCCTGTTATCGGCAGTCTAGTCTATTGCAAGAGTGCGGTCACCAAAGCAGGTAATAAAATATATTGTTAGGTGGAAAAAAATATAATTAGCGTAGAGAAATGCATTTTTGTAGAAAAAAAATCACTAACAAGAATGATAGAGTTAAGAGTAGAATAAAGGTCGTTATCTGAAACAAAATAGCGCTAGCTTTCACAAATTCGTTAGCATTGAATAAAGGTTGTTAGTACAAGCACAAAATTTTATGAGTGGTTAGCACTCCTGCCTGTTTACTTTGATTGATTCATGTGAAGACCTTGGACTGTGAACTTAATGTTTCGTAGCTTGTGTTTTCCCCGACCTTGGTCTTAAGGTGGGAATATAGGGGACACGAGAAAATGTCAATGTTTTTGCAGTTTTTGTATCAAAACTTTTTTTTGTCAAAATAAATCAAATATTGCTGCCATACAAATATATAGTTTAATTTTCTTCTCATGATGACCTCAACAGTTCTTGAATATCTGTCTAGGGTGTCCTGGAATTTAATAACAACTTTTCTCTTCATTTAAAAATTTTGTCACCTAATGCTGCTATGCTCATGACAGATATTCAACAAATGTTGATATCACCATGTGAAGAAAAAATTAAAATCTATGTTTGTACTGAAGCAATATTTTGTTTTTTATGGTCAAAAAATTATTTTGCCATAAAAATTGCAAAAATACTTACCTTTTCTCGCGGTCCTTGCATCCCCATCTTAATGGGTTTCACTGATCCCATTATATGAACAAAATTAATGTGTGAGATTAAAAAGATGGGTCATGCCGGGATCACGATCAACTTAATGTTAACTTAACGTAATGTTCACTTAAAGTTGGCTTAAAGTTAACTTAACGTATGTGTGATTACGATTCACGTAACATAACGTAAAAACTCGAGCCAAACATCTTCATTCTCGAGTATGATCTGCGATTTGTACTAGTTTTACAGTGATGATCTGTTTACAGTTTTCAATCGATATAATAAATATCTATTACAAAACTTTTTTGATAAATTTAGCTTTCCTATTTTAGTTTAATTATTTTGTTTCAATGTCTGATAACTAGAACTTACTCTAAAGAGTAAACATTGGTCTTAATACCAACAAATGAGTTACTAAATAGCCCTGTTGTCGTCATTCGCATAATGATTGGCTGGCTAGATCACGTGATACCCTTCAAGTAACGTTCACTTAAAGTAAAAGACCTCCCAGGACATCTCTTACGTTAAGTTAATTGCAAGTCAACGTTAAGTTAACTGCATCGTGATCGCCTCCATTTAAACACACGAGGTGGTCCTTTAAGTTAAGTTTATTTTAAGTTAACATTAAGTTGATCGTAATCCCGGCATCAATGTGTGTTTTTAACCATCCCACCCTCCAACCCCCTCACACACATCTCACACCAACTCTTTTCAGGTTACATGCCTATATATTAATAACGCAAATGTGTTGGGAATGAGTAGGAGGAATTCAAAGGAAATGTACCAGTTTTTTTGTAGAGGGAGAGTGGTATACAAGTGAATAAAAACCACCCTCAGTACACCCTGCCAGGATTCAAAACAACATCACCTTCAACCAGCACAGATCACAACAAACCTGAATAAATATTTAGTTTAATCTTCCATCTACAATTTGGAGCATAAATGGTCCACCATTCGCTATCCCCACTAAGATAATGATTAATGATGGACCTTTAAGAATCCATGAGACTTTAGAATGTAATAATAAATTGTTTTAATGTTTTAAAAAAAAAGTAAAATCAATTTCTAAATTTTTAATCAAAATTTACTAAAACCTCATTTGTAAAATATATTCTTGATAAATTTACAACAATTACTACATTCTTTATACCAGTGTTTCCCAAACTTTCACTAGTTACGTACCCCTTTCAGGTTTATAGCCTAACCAACATAACCCCCATTCAAGCTTACCATTAATAAAAAAAACTGTTATCTTGTCAAGTATAAACAATCGTTCTAGCTTTCAATAAAGCTTCAGAAGTAAGCTAAGCAAAAGCCATAACAGTGGGAAGGCTTATCAAAATCCCAACACTTTACATTGGAAACTGCAATAATTTGTTTATCAAACCTGGCACTATAAAAAATATATAAAGATTGATAAAACTTATTGGAACTTTACATAGACCAACCCCCAGATATATTTTGTGTACCACTTACTTTCTCTATGGCATTAGGAACACTAAAGTTCATTGCCAAACTTACAGAAATATGTTATCTATCCCTTTCTTGAACTCATTCTATCCAGTCAACCTCATTACACCCTCTCTCTACAGTGAGCTAATTCTATCAGTGCTATGGAGTTGGACTCGGAAACCATTTTGGGTGAGTTGGAGTTAAGAGCCTTCAAAAATTTACTGACTCCAGCTTAAAAATAAAAACTTATAAAATTATAACATTATATTATGGTAAATATATCATTTTAATTTGATACTTTTTTAATCATTAGGACCGATAGTTGTAATTTTTATCGAAGAGTTTATCCAAATATAAAGAAGTTTCCCATGAAATCATCTGTATTGGAGCATTTTACAGCAGTAATTTTTTTTATTACAAATTAATATACTTTAGCAATTTGTGAAGGAGTTGGAGTATGGAGTCAGATAATAGAAACATAAAGGAGTCAGAGTTGGAATTGAAGGCTTGGTATTCTGACTCCACAGCCCTTAATCCTACCACACCTTGGAAAGTAATAACATGTTTTTATTTAATCCTGGGCTTTCTTATTTCCACCACCACTAAAAATGTTTTATTGATTCATGAAAAGATGTAGTAGGCCTTGATAAAACAGTCAATTCACTTTAAGTTAAATATTGATATTATTCTATGCAATAAACCATTGTTAATACATTTCATTTGTTCGGATAAAAAAAAAGCATGCATTATTTATAATCTAAGTCATCAACATGGCGCCAAATCTTTACGTGAATAACGAGGAAAATATAAGGAAACAAATCATTAATGGATTAGTCCAAGGATAGAAAAGGACACATTAACATACCAGAAATGGGCTTAACTCCCTAATCTCGCCGAAACTAGACTCTTCCCCCAAATCTCCCATAGCTGTGATGGAAAAAAAGTCAAGTCGCACAGCTCCAAAAAAGTCTTCTAAGGCAAGTTTGATGGATAAATTTCTGAACAAGTTCAAGATGTCCAAGAAGGTATCCAAGGAGAATGGGGAGCTGCCCTTGGAACAAGTTGAACGGGTCGAGAGTGTGGAGAGTGAGGTTGTTCCAGACCAATCAGAAGAGGAGGAACTCTCCTGGAGCTGGTGGGACAGGAGGCTCACGCCGGAAGACCTGAAGCCCTTCTGTGAGAAACTCAGCCAGTTTCTCCAGTTTTGTCGCCATTTCCAGGATCTTACATATCTCGCCTATGATTACCCGGCGTGAGTAAAAAAAAAAGCACTAATACATCGAGACACAAACAGGTAGGCACGCAGACAAAATGTCGGGCTAATCTAGTCCGGTATATTGATTAATTGGAGATCAAGGTTCTAATCCCAGCCATGTGTATTAAGGTTTTTTTTATATTTGTTACAACTTTCTCTCCATAAAAAGTGTACATATGAAGATAACCCTAGCGAGTAATAAGAAGTCAATTTCAATCCTCCCCCTAGATAATGCTGGGGAGTTTAAATAGAATTCCACCTGCCTCATTTTTTGTTCTAAAAACTTTGTATGGATTGAGGACAATTAATTATCGATGTGAAAGTGGGTTTGTTACCTTTTGTTGCGTGCCCAAGTCTGGGTTCTGGTTGTTGTGATTGTCCTAGAAATGGATTGGTAGTACTCAAAGTAGGCGCCTGAACATTATTAAAATACGAACCTATAATGCATAATGATTCAAACTAAACACGAAACACAATATATTTTGTGTTGAAATGTCAACCACAAAGATTAATAAGGGTTACAACAAATAGCTTTGTGATGACCGAGCCATATGGGCTTATTAACACCCTCGCTCCCTTATTAAAATTGGGTTGTGAGTTGAGAATTAGAAGCCGACAACTCTAGCCCTTCCTTGTAAATGAGTTATAGAAACCAAACAAAACTGTACCTCTCTTGTAAGCGAGCTAGAGGTCAAAGAGCACTTGACCTCCCTTTTAAGCGAGTTAGGAACAGATTAATGCTTACCCTCACTTGTGAGTTAGAAGATGAACAGTTGCCCGCGCTTGTGAGTTAAAGCCGAAGAACACTTGAACTCCCTTGTAAGCGAGTAAGAAGCCAAAGAAAACCTGCCCTATCTTGTTTAAGCGAGTTAGAAGGCAATAAACGTTTGCCCTCCCTTGTGAATTAAAGGCCAAACCACATTTGACCTCCCTTATAAACAAGTTAGCAGCCGATAAAGTTTGTCATTTCTTATGAATAATTTATAGAAAGAAGCCTAACAAAACTTACCATACCTTGTAAGCTCCCTTACAAACAAACTATAAAAGACAATCATCACTTTCTCTAGTTTGTAAGCGAGCCAAAGAGGCGGACCAATTCGGTCAGTATCACTGACATCAACATAAAACTAACATTCACTCTTCACTCTCTTTCATTTTATAATTCCATTTGACTTTCTACCATTTAGCCATTATCAGGGTTGATATGCTTTGTAAGTTTTGAAATTCCCTTACTTTTCTAAATTTTCTAGGCAATATATTGTTGTTAAATTTACAGTGTTTTTATTACAAAGATACAAATAAAAATTCACACTGTTGTGATCTGCAATGTTGAACCCCTAAGTCATACTTAGATTTGAGATAAAGTAGGCCTACACTAGTATCAAAGTTTTAAAACAGTTTATAATAGCCTATCAAAGAAAAATAATACTATGAGAAAAAAAGTACATACTTCCTAACATATAGTTTAATGTAACTAGGAACGACATTTAAAAAATCTGTTATCAATCAACTACCCCTAAATAATTTTGGTAGAATTAATTCTTTTTGATTTCAAATTTTTTAAAATCAGTTATTAATAACCAGCCTTGGATAAAAAATTTGGAAAAAAATAAAATATATTCTTGTAAATATTCTCAAGATAGCCATTTTGAAAAAAAATCATTAAAGCCCATTTATATTTAATTTTAGGGTGGTTTAGGTAGTTTGTCCTTGGACCATATAGAATCTAAATATAAAATTTAAGCAAAATATGAGTTTCCAACATAATCTCGAGGTCAAAAATGTTCATGATCACAATGCTAGAGTAAATTTAATTTTTTGGTTGCATAAAACACAAAACACTCTCCATTGACAGCAAATTTTTCAACCAAAAAATGTATATCATAGTGCAAGTGATTTTTATATATTGTGGCCGGTCAAGTAAGATATTTAATTTGGTTGTTCACAAACTAGTTATCACAAAATGTTTGTTATGTTAAAGATCAATTTTTAGGGTGGAATGGAACGAAAAGCGAGGTAGAGCCCATTTCCATGAGTGATTCTAGCAGCACGGTTGTTAACAGTGGTTGTTTTTCCATGAGCAGCAGAAATATGTTCAACTCTTAAATAAAAAAAGAGAGAGCAACATGTTGTTGTGCTAGGCTAGCCATTGCAGGATTATTACTAGAAAATTTCACTCCAATAATATTTTGAGTTTTGGATGTGAAGTTGTTTATTGGCGAAAAAAAAATATGCTATAGGAAGTCTAGGATTCAAGATTATAATAAAATCTTTAACCAAATATTTCTAATGACATGAGAAAATACTTGAAAAGCGTATTTTCGTATTTCCTTATTTTGTTAAATAACGTATAGAACTGTCCTGTTCCTCTACTTGTTAAAAGGAGAGGATAAACCCACTATCATTTATTTTAAATAAATTATCCTATGTATAAAAATCAGTGCAAGTACTTCTACAATTAGATTGCTGAAGATTTCTTAGAAGAAAACTAGGAATATTGGTGCTGCTAAAATGGTTGGAGAAAAAAGGTCTTAAGGTTAATATTTAAATGTAGTTTTTATGTTCAAAAAGTTTGTTTGTATAAAATAAATGAAATATTGATTCAGTAGATAAGTTTAGTATAATTTTCTACAAATAACAATCTCACCAGTTCTTGAATATTTGTCATGAGTAAAGCTAGGATATTTATGATCTTAAGAATCGCAAAATATACATGCAAATATGCCCTTAAAAATACCAATATATGACTTAAAAACTAACAAATATGCCCTAAAAATGTATCTTAATGATAATATAAATTGTTAAAAATATACGTAAAATCAAGGAAGTAAATTGCAGTAAAATAAATTATCCGACAAATCTTTAATTATTGATTTGACAAGCTCACAACTAATTCAAAGAATCATTCTAAAGATAAATAGGAGAGCCTTTACAATATAGAATGTGAAGCATGAGCACAAGATAAATTATAAATATCAGTATTTAAGTGATTTTAATCGAAATATGACTTTATGCTCCCCAAATTGTGGAAATATGACTTAAAATTGAAAACTTCTCAAAAAATGTTTATAGTTCATTACGCATTAAATTCGAGGTGAAACTAAAAATAGTACATGTCGTACACATCTGAGCCCTAGTCATGAGCATTGTTGCACTCGAATGAACAGAAACTTTCAAAATAGATAAAAAAATCCCTGGTTAAATGATTTGATACCCATGACAGATATTCAAGAAATGTGGAGGTTACTGTACACAGAAAGGTACTTATCTACTGAAGCAAAATAGATTTATTTTGGTCAAAAAATTGTTTTATTAAATAAAAAAGGAAAGAAATATGGACCTACACTGACGCTCTCTTACATCCTCTAATAAATGCTTTCATGTTTATTCCAGGGAATTGGAAAATCGTTTGGAACAAAACACCAATGAACTCGAGAGTTTGTTAATGGAAGTTAGAGCAGCATCAGTCAACATAGAGAGGCTCAAAGTTCAGAGAAGATGTATTAAAAAAGAAAAATGTACATTAAAGAAAATGCTTAAAAGACTACAAGATGATGGTGAGTAAACGTTAAGAGCACATCGGACATGATTTCATGCTGCATGTTAGCTTTCACTAGAAGAAACGGGATTAGGAATTAAGTTATCTGGGAAAGAGTGGGAGTGGAAGGAGTATATGATATAGTAGAGAAGGAAGCAAGAATGAAAGGGTACGGGCAAGTAATGAGGATGGAAAAAGAGATAATACCAAACAGATTATGGAAATGGGTATGTAGAGAAAAAAAAATTGCAAGGTAGAATTAAAGGAGGAAGAGTGGTGGAAGGATAGAGGAAGATGGAGGCATTTTACTAATGTGACCTGGCCACAGGCTGGAAACGATTGTGTTGGCCACAGGTTTGATTGTTACACTCCAGTTTCTGACCAATCATCTTCGAGTCTTGGGCTTGAATCTTGGAGGAGTCAAAATAAATGTAATATTATTCACTATGCATAGCAATAGCACTAATATTTTAGACTTAACATAAGTGAGTGTTGGTGGGGTTTTTCTTATCATGGCACCTCACTATCCATTCGGGTTGTATGTATATGTAATAATTATGCTAGTGCAACAGGGATGAGGAAGGTTGAATTTAAAGGAAATGTACCTGTATTTGAATGGAGGGAGAGAGAAAATTAAATCCCCCATCAGTACACCCAACCAAGATTCAAACATCAAGATCCTTGTCTTCAGAAGTACAGTCTATTGGTAGAGTGCGCCTTAGCCTATTTGACCACCAAAGATGGTGATTTGGTGTTCACTATTAGTTTACTCTAAGGTGCACTATTAGTATACGCCTCAGTGGTGTAGTTAGCTAACATGCTAGTTTCATGTTGAGCTAGACTTCCGAGAACGGGGAGATCGAGGTTTGAATCTCGTTCGGGTGGATTGGGTGGTTTTTCTTAAATGGTTTTCCACTCTCCCTTCACGCAAATTGAGGTTCACTTCCTCTAAATTCAACCTTCCCAATTCCTAACCCATTAGCGGAATTGCTACATAAGTGTATAACGTGAACGGATAGTAAGATGCAGTAATAAATAAATAATAATATTATATAATGAGTGTAACGATACTTCCAGACCAATTTTTTTACTATAAATTAAACCTTTTATTAAATTGTTTATAAATGTTCCTAATTCAAAGTTTAATTCAATAATATAAATAAAGTTAGTTTGGCGATAAGTTCTGAAAGTTTACTAACTTATCTTGTAGCTTATTAAACTTAATAATTTTCTTCATGTTGACCCCACTAAAATAAATGTGTAGTATTTCTATTACAACATCACTGAGAGGAGTTCTTAAAGCACTCATGCACACATATAATGTGTAGTATATCATTTGTCACCTATATATTGTAAGATTTCTTTAATATTGGGTGGGACTCCAATAGTTAAATTACGTATCGATCCTCGGCTATGTTGCTCCGTACAATATTGGTAGGCAGTGACCTATTTCTACGAGACCTATGGGTGACGTCAGAGTGGCATAGAGAAATAAAATAAAATGAATATTTTATACGTTTATTGATGTTGTCTATACTCTGAACTATTAGTTAGAAAAAACAATGTTGGGGAGAAACTTTTATATTTATTATACCATAACCCACAAATCAATACTTTGCACCCTTACGATTTACCCTAATAGGTTATGATGGTGATGGACAATAAATCAACCTAAAACAAACTATTACTAGGTCTGAGCGCTATAACAACAAAAGTTCAAGCTCATTAAAGAATATAATTGGCCAAGAAACCTTAAAGTCATAAAAAAAACTAAGTTAATTATAAGTGTTCGAAGTTGGCCTTTTGCGACTCCCAATTCACTCACAGCCCCTCAAATATTCCCTTGAGTTCTTGTTCATCTAACGGTCATTACGCTGACCATCTGTTGAGATAACTGTCCGTTCGGCGATCCCAGTATATGGATTTCCACAAAGTCCAGGTCCAACGATACAAATAGCTCAAGAACACATACCTTTCCAGTGATTGTTTAGGTACATCTGAACATGCGTCCAATCCTTATCAAGGACACTCTTGGGGTCCTTTAGATAGTTAGCTCTTACCACACGCAATATTTTCCTTGCCACACGATTATTTTCCGACCGCTAGCATTTACGAGCCATCTTCAGTCAAGCGGCTCTCTCAAATTCGTTTTTCTTAAAACAACAATATTTTGTCCGCATCTATCACTGCCAACTTACAAACGCAAATCTCCCTAATTACACAACCACACAATTAATTAAGTAAGCTATTAATTTCATATACATACAAACTGGTTAATTTATGAATTATTAGGATTGCTATTCTTACCAAGAGATATGAGTAAACATTTACTTGGCTCTCAAAGAGTATTATGTGTGGATGGAAAGTTGTAAATCCCCTTATTTGCAAAATATATCATCCTTCCCTTATGACTTAATGAAACCTTTTTTATTTATATTATAAACATATATACATATTACCCAAACTACCCAATAGATCAAAAAGATATCCTGCCTGGGGTTGGAGATAGAAACAGAAAACAACAAAAAAAGATCGAGGATTGACCCTTGGGAGCACCCACTTCACATCTTCTCCCTGCATAGAGGGCAGCACGTAGTGGATGTAGTTGGTGATCGAGCCGATCAAGCCAATAATTATTTGGGACGGAGGTTGGCATAAGGAAAATCACTTACAATATAGGGCTGTGTTAACGATCTGAATGCATAACATATTATGTTCTGATAAATAAAATGAAATATAAATCTTTAACAATAGGATAATGAATAAAGCTATACCTTTTTAGTTTTCTCGATGTTTGACAATAAGTAAAGTTAAAAACATACAAATGTTATAATGTGGAGCATGGAGATATAAAACGGAACAAAGGAGTTATTTAACTGACAACTGAGGTGTTTAATAAGTTTACTTGCTGTCAAACATCAAGAGAATTTTAAGTGTGCCTCAGGACAATACCTAAATGTATTCTAAAAATATGCCTTTTTAGTTAGAATATTTAACTCTAAGGTTATTGGGGTATTGAGTGATGAGGAAGGTAGTTAAACGTAAATGCACCCCTATTAATGTGTAGAGAGGTTAAGAAAAACACAGGAATAAACCCAATTTGGAAAGCCACCCCTGAGTGTGCCTAGCCGAGGTTTAAATCCTGACCACCTCATCAATGGCAGCCAAGTGTGATAGAGGTCCAACCCTCGACCTGTGACCTGCTATTTTCTGGCTCGGCAGTTTCAAAGAGTTTTTAAATCAATAATAGAAAAAAGGCTTAGTCTCAATCAATCATATTGACAAACTTGAAGCAAAAACACAAGTTCTGTTATCTCACAAGCTATAATGATACAGTTATAATACTAGTAGTTTATATAGTAAGGGTGTGTGAAGTACATTTTTTCAATTCAAAGCAGAGTCAAATTGAATAATTCGAGATATTCCCAAAGCCGAATTGAAGTTTGAACATTTAAACAAATGATTAATTTTTGATAAAAATATTATAATTTGCATAACTTGAAAGTTTAAGTAATTAAAGTACTATACATAATTTACAAAATTATTTATTTCAAACTTATAAATATATTTCATCTTAAAAAGATAAATTAAGTTAGTATCACAAAATGTAATTTATTTAAATATTTTAGATTTTTTTTATGTGAACACTTATTTGTGACGTAAATAACCACAGAAAAAAAAAGGATAAATGAGTGCTTTAACCCCCACACCCCCTTTTTTTTGTGATGCTGTGTAATTGATGAATCTGAAATTTTACTTTCAAATTGAAGTCAAATCAAATGAGTAGTTAAAGAGAGATCAAAGTTTTTGAAGTTTTGCACTATATAGTACTTGTGTACTGTTATTAGGTAAAATTTTAAAAATGACAAATGTTACTTGTTTATTATCACTATCATTACTTTTTATTTTGTTTGTTGCCCACTATGCTTGCAGCATTATAGTAGTGATCAGCCTGCAAGTAATTAACGGTTGGGCTACACTGACTTAGAGCGTTCGGCCACTGCTGACGTTGATAAGGGGCGAAAAGGTACTATCCCCCCCAAAAAAATCAAAAGGACAAGAGTTTGCTGTGAACATTGGCAGACTGTTCTTCTCATGTCCTAAACGTCCCTGATGGTCGAATGGGAAACTAAGCGATTACAAAACTTGTACTGGAAAGTGAAAGTTCTTTGTTTTCAATGTTCTCATGGTTATTCTTGTGTATTCCAGAATCCCGTGAGATGGAGAGCATTATATCTTTATATGACAAGAACATGTTCACCCGCTGGGAAAACCTAAAGAAAACTCACAAGGCTGAGCTGCTAGAGAAGTTTCTGGGAGATGTACAGGTTATTACAGACTGCTCATGCGGTGGCTACTTTTATACACAACTTCAGAACTGGTGTGTTTTACTACTAAATACAAGCCCAGGGTGTTAGGGTAGGCTAGATGTCCAGAAAGACATTTTATACATGTTTACCACCCTCTCAAGTGAATATAGGTGTATTCTCTTAAATACACTTTCTTCATGTGATTCTTTTTGATAACAGTGATCAACTTTTTTCAAACTGGGCTCCGTTATAGTTATCTCAGACTTCATTACGCAATTTTAGAATATTCTTTATTTGTTTTTTACATAATAAAATAACATCAGTAATTGGTATTGCCAAAAATTTTTTGAATGTGAATAAAGGGTGCAGTCAGAACATTTAATGTTTTCCATTTGTTTTATACTTTAATGCTTGTAAAATTTAACTGTCATTATTGAATGGACATTTTATTAGCCTAAAAAAAGTACGGTTCCAGCATGTACTTTTTCTGGTGCAAGGTCTACTTCGGTCTAAAATGTTTGGGAACCCATGATCTAGATTATGAATCTTAAAATTATAGTTGGTCAAATCCACTATTTTACAAATCCGAATCTTGAATCTGAATCTCCAATTTATCTTTGAATCCCAAATATGAATCCAAATTCGAATCTCGGAATAATTATGAACATAAGATAAAAAAATAATATATAATTGAATACCAATCTATTATGTTTGTTAATTACAATTACAGACGCAGCTAAATATAAATTGAAAAAATATTAAATGTATAGTTTAGTGTGCCTTATCGTGCTTAATTTTGATAGATGGGCCAAGGTTTGAGCTTTGACTATAAGCACAAAGGGTGATTATTTTATAGTAGCTCAAGCGCATTGTTAGCATATATGAATCATATCTAGAAGGACCAGTTTTCAAATCCCTCCTGGGTGCATTGAGGGTGATAAATTTTACATAACACACCTACTTGCACCTATTTAAATGACCTCTGATATGTATGTTGAAAATGTACTTGTTTCATACTATTATTTAAAAGAAAGTTTAAATAGTTTAAGGCACCAATATACTGCATACTAGTACTATAATATAGAATATTAATCAAAAACAACTAATACGTTATACTGAAAACTAGTGCCAGAAATTTAAGGTTTTGATACCGCAATGGCTAAAGCCAATTTTCTTAAATAATTGTTCAGTGAAATAATAAATAAATCAGGAAATGGAAGCATTTTTAAAAGAATAATAAACAAGTTATAGCTTATGTTTACTATTATTTAGCACCCCGTCTTACTACCTGTTTTGGTTATATGCTTAAGTAATAATTAGGCTTATGGGTTAGGAATTGGGAGGGTTGAATTTAGAGGAAATGAAGCCGCATTTTTGCGGAGGGCAAATTCAGTTCACCCAGCCAAGATTTGAACCTTGATCACCTTGTACTCGGCAGTCTAGCTCAACACAAAACTAGCACGTTAGCTAACTACGCCACCAAGGCAGGTGCAAGTGCAATAATTCATACTGTTAAGATATAAAAACTTGTCATATTAAGCTGTTTTTTTTTTAATTTACAGGGAAAACAAATAGCTATGGAGCACCTGAACACATTAGCATCAAGGAAATTGGCACAACTGCAATCATTTATCCCTGTAGTAAAAAAAAATGTGAATGATAAAAACAAAACATCTAGTCCCAACCCCAATGATGACACCAAATTGTCTGTGATTCCTGTCAGCCGGAGAGCTAATGGAAGTAGTAGTGGGAGTGGATATAGAAGCTCAGAATATCAGAGAAATAATCCACGTCGACGACGCCTGTTGGAGCGACAGGAAAACCAATCAGAACGTGTAAACTTGCCTTTGGTGCCGTTTACATTTCGTTCAGCGCCAATCCCGATATTTGGGCCGGTTGAGAACTTATCGTCTCCTAATGGTTCTAGCTTATCTAGTTCCAGATTTGTGACAGGCTCGTCTAGCTCGGTGGAAGCTGTGTTTGGAAATTTGAGTAATACCAATAGTGCTGTGGGGACACTTGAAATGCAGAGTGAGATGCGATCAGTTTTACAAGCGTTGTTTGGCGAGATAAGGAGTTCCCCACCCGTACCTCCACGTCCAGTCAGCAGAAGGGGATTGGAAAATGAAGAGGAGATTCAGCTGTTTGATATTACAAAACTGGATTAAGAATACAAAAATGTTTGCTTGCCGAAATCTAGAACCAACAAAAACTTCTTATTAAAAAAATGCTTAGTAGTACATCTAATAATACTTGCATTCAGAAATATGTATGAATAAATTTAATGTGATTTGCAATACATTAAGCTATGAATAAAAAATAGCTCATGTCAAAATGCCTTTTTAATTTATAATTTATAATAATAAAATAATAAAATAACAAAAAATAAGTAAAATGAAATTGCAGAGTGAATTTGCCGATTTTATTGATTTGTAATTTTAACTCCAGTCTTATTTAAAAAACAGCATTATAATAAAAATAAAATAGATCAAAGCAAATGCCTTGAATTTCCAGGCCTAAAACCACATAAAGCTAAATACAAAATAAATATTGTGGACCTATAATATTTTATATACTCCAGTGTTGCCACTATTTTCTTATTACAAAATTCCCTGTGTTTACCAGGATTTCCAGATGAAATTTTCATTTTTCCAGACACCTAATATATATTATAAATATAATTATAGAGTTATTACATTTTGTTTTAAAGAAAATTTTAGAAATAGAGAGTGGTAATTTGTCATTGGAGGCATGTTTTATTGTGCAAGGTAAACGCATGTTTAAGAATTATTTAGAAAAAGGATGAGAAATGAATGAAATAGATTTTCTAGAAGGAAAAATTTGTTATATTTGCTATATGCCCTAAATGGAATGAAAGAATAAAAAAAGTGAAAATACCAAAAATACAATTTTGAGTTTAAATATGGTATGTATATATATTTTTTTAGAAGAATGTATTATTTGATTTAAAAAACATCTCGACCAATATTAATTATTGTATATGTACTGTATAGACTAAGTAGCCCACACAAATCGTGAATAGTAATTTATAATAATGAAATTAGCATGTGATTTTCCTCGCTCATTCAGGTGCATTTCCTCTAATAAACTGCCATCCTCATCCCTACCATATTGTAATAAATATTTTAAAAAAACATAGTCAACTCTCAATTTAGTGGGGTAATGGAGGGCTACTAAACCCCTTTATATCAATTTACACGGTAAATCTTCAAACCCATCGAAAACTACCAAATACATTAAGTACTTGATTAATAAACAATACAACACAATCATACATAAATCTATCATAATAACTATTATTGAAAAATCAATCATCAGTAAAATACCCTTAAACAACTTTTACCACTAACACAATTATTAGGCCTAAGGCCCAATATTCCAATTTCGAACCAAATTGTTAAAGCTTATTTTAAAATACTTCAAGTTTTTGAAAAAAATCAGTCATCAGTAAACTAGCCCTCAATGACTTTTTAACTGAAAAAAACGATGTATGGTGTTATTTGGGCGGTCAATTAGTCCATATATATTTATTTTAATCAAAATCGTTTGAGCCATTTTAGAAAAATATGGAATTCCAAAAAAATCACTTATCAATAAACTACCTTTAATTTGAGGGCTAGAGTCAGAATAAAACAAAAAACTTCCTGAGGTATGGTCATATCTAGATATAAAGTTTTGAGTTCTAAATGGTTTTAATATCTTACACTTTTACGAGACGCTTAACTAGCACTAGTAATGATACAATACCAGTATCAATACTTTTCTTTCAATACCAGATATTTTAGTATCGATACCAACTGTTTGATATTTTACTAATATCAGTACTTTTTATCTGGTATCGAGAGATTTTAATTTATGTACTTCTCGTTCATTTTTTCATACTCAAATATCGATATTTTACCAGTATTGCATATTCCTGACACTGCACTGAACTGGAAAGAAAGAACTGAGAAAAAAAGAACTGTGACCTTGGAGAGAAGAGTGATAGAAGTGGGCTACTCCATTTCACAGGGGGTGGGAAAGGTAAAGTAGCTATGCACAGACACAAACACAATCGATCATTTTTACAACCACTCTAATTTTATGACAGACTAACAGGCTGGAGGCAATATTTTCATAAACTTTTCACTTTACAGTTACTCCATTTTTTTTATCCTGGCCACAGCAGCAACCAGGTAAATCTACCTTCGCTAAATCGGGAGTTGACCGTAGTAAAAATGTTAAAATCCATAAAGATTTAAACAGACAATATAGATAGATACCTTGGCAATTTCTAAAAAACTAAAAATAGCCAAAATGGCAAGATAGGTAGGGTACAGTTTTAAAACATCACGCTACAAAAACAATAATATCTGAGAGTAATCTTTTCTAAACGACAAATAGCACACCAAAATACAAAGAATAAATTCATTAAACTGACAGCAAAAACACGTGCCAGCAGCATGGGCTTGATGAAGTTGGGGGTAGGGGTGGAGGAAACTAGACGTTTGTGGTATTGGCGGGGGTGAGTGGAGGTAGCCAAAAAGTCGCGGGATTTGCCAAACAAGTTGTCTCGGTTACACTCAGGACTTGTTTCAAGCTGATGAGGTGCTGGTAAGCATAATCATTCATAACTGAGACGTGTTCCAATCAGACTGCTCAGTTCTCCAGTTACAAATTTTAGTCTATATTGTTCCTACTATTTTAAACTTGCGACCATTGTATTGCCCAAATTCACTCACAAATTCAAGTAAATTATAGCTTTTTGTGAAATTCCCTGTGTTTCCCCAATTTTTTTCCAGACAAAGAAAATTTCCCTGTATTTTCCCGGTTTTCCCTGTTTTCCAGGTGCGTGGCAACCCTCTACTTGTCAAAAGTAAAGATGGGTCAAATATTATATTTCTCAAATCCCAATCTTAAATTTTATTTAAAATCTCAAATCTAAATTCATGGTGTCTACTAAACTTGACCAATGAAATTCCCGACTTTTCCCCTGATCATTTCCTAAATTTCCCGACTAAAAAGTATGTCGCGTCCTTCTAATTCCTCCACCTCCCCCCTCATTTTTCTATTAATCTTTTTTTATGAATAATAAGTTTTAAAATTTAAATAAACACATTTTTTAAATTTGTATTAACATTGTTTATTAGGATTTATAAAATATATTACACAGCTACAAAAAAAAACTACAGTTTGAATAACATTATTATTAATGATTTTTATATTTCATATTTTTTTAGTAAAACCACATTTTTCCAGATTTTTATTGTTATTTACCAAATTCACGGCTTATTCCCGTTTTTTCCCGATCATTTCAAATTCCCGGCTAATTCCCGTTTTCCCCGATTTTCCCGGATGGTAGACACCATGTAAATTTGAATCTTAGAAATGTACAGTTTTAGTTAAATGGAACATATTTAAAACAAAAAGAATATATTTTTTAATGTAAATTAACTATAGTAATACAATTTTGAATTGTCTTTTTTTACGGATATCAAATTTATCAAATACTATTGAATTCAAGGAATCGAGGATGCTGTCTCTATTCAAAAGTCTTTTCAGCAAACAGTGAGCACATTAAAAAGAGGTTATACTTTAAAAAGTTATGTATCTGTATAGGACCTAAAAAGCTTCTATCAATTTGTGCTGCTCACATTTTCCAATATTTGCATTTTGAGCCCTCATAAGAATCTCCAATATGCTGAAAAACCAGGGTAAAAGCTAAGTTAGTGAGGGTGTGTAACTCTGACCTGAAGTTCAGAGTTTGTACATTTTGAAATCTTGTTCAGGTTTTTGAAAATATCTTTTGGTACATTTTGTGATTCAAACTTTTAAATATAAATATATTCTTGTATTTAATGTAGTTTTCAGATCACTATTTGCCTTTTTATACCAATTTAGCCAAACAATTTATTTTATTTAATGTTTTTTTATAACCGAAATCTAACCTTTGGTTTTAAAAAAGTCCAATAATTTTATTTACCACAAATCAGGGTTTCTAGTTATAGGCCAACCACAGGGAAAATTCACTTCACAATTCCTCAAGTGTTGGATGACACAGTAATAAGTCTTCAAACAAGTGTATAATTAATGTGAATTCTTTGCTAGAGCATAAGCAGTTCTTCCAATAAAACACAAATCATTTCAATAAGGGATGACATCAAGATTGATTTTAAGAATCTGGTAGGAGTGTGCGAAGTTTCAAATTTTTTTTACTTGACTTTGAAACAAATTTAAATTTCGACTTCGACTTCACTTCGAAAAAAAAATTCGGCTTCAACAAACATGAAACTTCGCCAGTAATGGTCAATTATTGCCATTTTGAGCTATTATGTACAGTGCCAAACAATATTCTCCTGAAAAAATCTGAAGTAATTAAACTGTAAGTTGTTATGATAACTTGGTTTGACAAAATAGAACTAAATATTACAAACAATTGTGCAATAAAACATTTTTCAAGTAATTTTAGTGTATAGAGTTAGATAAATAACTTTTTTATTTATTTATTTATTTTGCACCAGGTATTACTACCCATTCGGATTATATGCTTACATACTAATTATGCTACTGGATTTGGAATAGGGAAGGTTGAATTTAGAGGAAGTGAACCCACATTTGAGTGGAAGGAGAGTGGAAAATCATTTAAGGAACCCCCGCCCCCCAGTTCACCTGACTGAGATTTGAACCTCGATCTCCCCATCCTCGGCAGTCTAGCTCAATACGAAACTGCGCGTTAGCCAACTACACCACAGAGGCGGGTTGATAAATAACTAAAAAAAAATTTTCAAATATAAAAAAACCAAAAATTTTCTTACTTAGATTTGACTTTAAGAATATTTCATACATTTGATTCAAGTTATCTTTGAATTGAAAAAGTGGACTTCGCACACCCTTAGAATGTGGTTAACTTATCATATTTGCTAGTTTATGTCACAAGCAAGGTAGTATAAATATAGTACACAAAAACATTGTTCATTAAGTTGTAAGCACTAAATAAAAATGTTTATGAATTATTCAGTGACAGTCATGAGAGTGACACTATCACAAACCTCTATTGTGTAGGTAGAACTAATTCTAAGTCTAATTAGAGATCCTTAGTTTAACACTGCTTTAATCTCTACTCTCTGCCTCGTTCACTAACACACAAGCTTATAAATGGTTGATCTTGGCCAACTACCCCTGCCCCTCCCCTCATTTCCAAGCACCGCCCCTAAATAATATTGATCCTTATGTAAATCTTTCAAGATCTTTCATTTGTTGAAACTAAATTACCTGTTGATAGTATGAGCACATTGAGTAATGCACCACCCAACTTGTTTGTCTCTACACCAGCATTAAAATACCCTCTTGCCCTAAGGTAAGTGGTAATCACCCTTACTACTCGACACAAAAGACACTCCATCTCGTGGCCAAGCCCTGCAATTGTGAAAGGGGTGAGAGGAGTGTTCTAGTACAGTCAGTACCAAATGGTATATAGGACTGTGAATAGTTGGTTTAGCATGCTTATTTGAAGCCATTTTAAAAACACTTTAAGT
The DNA here is from genome assembly GCA_902151455.1 of Timema bartmani. Classification (NCBI taxonomy): domain Eukaryota; kingdom Metazoa; phylum Arthropoda; class Insecta; order Phasmatodea; family Timematidae; genus Timema; species Timema bartmani. The sequence goes on along the minus strand of CABFWB010000447.1, from coordinate 48,750 downwards.
ACCTTGTATTTAAAGTTGATTAGGTATCCGTAATGTTTGTCAAAAGAGGTAAAAATAAAGTAAAAGCATTCTGCACAAAACTACCAAACTTACGCACCCCCCTCTGTAAGCTGCCCGTAGTGTACACCCCCGACTGTCAAGATACCAACTGATGACGTATATCATTGGTCTCCCCCTTCATTCTTCAATAAGTCGACATTCTTTCCACATGCAATATTTAATGTGTCAATAAGTATCAGCTGACATTGGTATTCCTCTTCCCTCAAAGAGAACGAAGGACAATGTTAACCCTAAGTCACCAAGTTTTTAAGACTTCTTGATTGGCTTGCATCAACCTGGAAAACCCCTAGGAACAGTGGAATTTAAATATTTTTGGTGCTACTATTCGAACTTGTTATTTGAAGTTTTGAATCAAATATTTGACTATTACTGATTAGTTATTTGAAGTTTTGAATCGAATATTCGGTCATTAATTATTTGGAATTTTAAATACTCAAACATTTCTACTTTTTTTTTATAAGGAAAAAGATTCATTTTTTGATCCTTTGATTTGTTCGTATCCCTCTTTAAAGTGCCTTCTTTCAACTTAAAAAAAAAAAAAATAGCTTTAGCCAGTTTCTCTTTACCACTAAGCTTATTCCTTTACAGCGGTGTTTCCTAACCAACGTATCATTTTTAGCTTTCCATAAAAAAAGTGGTAAAGTATGAACTTTTGTTCCATATTTTAGTAAGACATTAATAGTCATTAGTATATTTTTTATATATTATTATTATTTAGCACCACGTCTTACTACTCGTTCGGGTTATACGCTTAAGTACTAATTACGCTAATGGATTAGGAATTGGGAAGGTTGAATAGAGGAAGTGAACCCGCATTTGCGTGGAGGGAGAGTGGAAAACCATTTAAGAAAAACCCCCCCCAGTTCACCCGACCAAGATTCGAACCTCGATCTACCTGTCCTCGGCAGTCAGACTCAACACAACTAGCGCGTAAGCCAACTACGCCACCGAGGCGGGTATATTTTTTATATAACTGCATCTTACTTCTTGTTCAGGTTATATGCATTTATGTTGATTAGACTAATGGGGTAGGGATGAGGATGGAAGATGTTAGAGATCATTTACCTACATTTGTGTGAAAGGAGAGTGAAATACAATTTAGAGAAAAAAAAACACCTTCAGTAAACTCGAGCAGGATTCAAAGCTCAATCTACTTGTCATCAGCAAGGCAGTATAACGCGAGAGTGATGCCTTAGCCTGTTTGTACACTGAGGCAGGTAGTAACTAGTGGCCCAGCAAAGATGTGAAAGAGCGAAAGAAATGTTTATATTAAAGTCCATGACTATATGTACACAATCTGCGTTAATTTGTTTATCATCATCATCATCATCATCATCAACTATTTCCAGCCTGTGGCCGGGTCAGTTTAGTAAACTGCCTCCATCTTCCTCTATCCTTCCACCATGATTCTCCTCTCACTTGAACACTTTCTGTTATCTGCTCCTTCCACATTGTTCTTGGCCACCACCCCCTGC
>CABFWB010000447.1:7393-45050 GCA_902151455.1 Timema bartmani | reverse complement strand
TTTAAAGCCAACTCAAAAATTCAAAGCTTGTATATAATATCAAAGTTTAGAACCTTTTAGATATCTGTGCATTCTAAGCAAAAGAAAATATATTTGTAGTTGATCTAGCAAGAAGAATGTTTTTCTTAAAGCAACCACTCACCAGAGGATACCGTGAGTTGCGAGGCCATGAGTCTATCGCTACAATAATCCTCTGGCTGCTAAGGGTATCAGCCTGACGAGTCTCGATCCGTAATCTTGGGAATCTTTCTTTCAGCAGGAACAAAGATGTGACGCGATGTCTATAACCAAAATAATACAGATGATGTCATGTTTTTGTGAGTTTAAACATAAATTAATATTTGTTGTAGTGATATATACATTATCATTATTTATTTAAAAACGTCTTCCTTAATTTTTTGGTACTCTTCACACTTACATTTTGATCTCTTTCACAACCACACAAATCAAAATATGAAGTGGGAAGAAATTAAGAGATAAGTTTATTTTTTTACATCAAGGCTTTAAATACCAATCCTTTCAATTTGGCTTCCTTGCCTATTATTTACTTTACTTACACTATTTTACAATGTTTACACATTGTTTTAATACATTACTAATTGATAATTTGTAAAGAGTTTGTTGTTATTTTTAAATACCATATTGGCCTGAATCTAGTGCAATGTTTTTCTCCTAAAAATGTAATTCCATAAACTAAAGGTTACTTACTCATATTATGTGTGCAGCCTAACATTTTTCGTTGAAAAAAAAACACAAAACACAGTAAATTCTTAAAGAGGTATATTTTGTAGAATTCTGGAACCGTACCACCAGCCAGCGAGCAGGAATCATCAATTGTGTCTAATTACAATCTCAAGGTCAAAACGAGGAGGGAGAGGGGAGAGGATTTCCACCATTCAATGTCACTGAACTGGTAATTCAGTAGGTCAGTGTTAGTTGGTGGCAGATCTGCAAGTGAGTTTAGGGTTATATTATGTGTGAAAGTGCACTATATTAAGGCCAAAAGAGTATTAATATTGTCTGTGCTGGATGCAACTTTGTGCAAAGGCCTTCCTTGTTTTACTCTTAGCTCAAGTGGTAATGCCTAGCCCACAATTAAAAACAATTATATCAATCAAGGACGTAGAAAGGAAATTTTTTCATGGGGGAGGGAGGGTTCCACTTGAAAGCTAATGTGATAGTGTACATTATTTTGGTGTTTTTTTTTGTAACGCTTCTTACTACCCGTTTGTGTTATATGCTTATGTACTAATTACGCTAAGGTGTTTGGAATGAGGAAGGTTGATTTTATAGGAAGTGTACCCGCATGTGCATGGAGGGAGACTGGAAAACCATTTAGAAAATACCACCCTTAGGACAAATTACCATGAGTTGAACTTTGATCCCCTGTCATTGGCAGTCCAGCCTACAGCGATTGTAGCGCTTAAGACCCTTCGGTCACCAAAGCAGCTCCTTGGTTACATTAAAACTCAGCTCCTTGGTTACATTAAAACTATGTCAATTTTTATTTTGAGTTGTGAACCTTAGGTCAACATAAATTATTTTAGAACTCTGTTTGAAACTTTTTAGATATTATACATTTATTTAGAATATATAATTTAATTATTATATAATTGTTATAGAGAAAAAATTATATATATATATATATATATATATTCACTAGAAAAACAACATTAAATGTTGAAGTGGAGTTATGTGCATATAAATATTGATAGGCTTTATACTATATACGTGTGAATGTGATTATATATTATTTATATTGTATTTGTACATAAAATACATAATCACAAACCTGATATATAAACACACACATATTCATTCCCATAGCATTAAATGTATTTTTCTATAGTGTATTTGGTAAACTTAGAATTAAAGTATGTAATAACTATAGCCTTAATTTTCACACAAACAATAAATTGTTAAGCATGGCTTTATTAAATACTTGCTAAATAGCTCGTTTTACACATAGGATTGTTTTATGATACGTTTCATCTTTCCAGCTCAAGCGGATTAAAAGACGCAGAAAAATCACCCCCTCCCTGCTTCACTACATTAAGGGTTGAATTTTGAAAAATAAAAATTAACTATCGTCCTTTGTCTGGAAAGGAACCTCCCTGCCAAGATTCATCTTTCCAGCTCAAGTAGTTTGGAGGATACATAAAAACTACTACCTCCCCACTTCATTTCCCCAAGGGTTGAATTTCGAAAAATCCCTAAATGCCTAGAATACATATATATCTACGTGTTTGACAAAGAGCACTCATGTCAAATTTGGTGTTTCTTACTTAGTTTCGGAAATGCATGCACCATTTGGAGGATAAAGGAAAACCACCCTCTCCCACTTCACCCCCTTAAGAGTTGAAGCTTGAAAAATCCCAAAATCCTCTGGTCCGTTACTTTAAAAGAACCTTTCTGCTAAGTTTCATCTTTCCAGCTAAAGTGGCTTGGAAGATACAGAAAAACCACCACCTCCTCGCTTCACCCCCTTAAGGATTGAATTTAAAAATAATAAGGCTCACCTTTTACATAAATATAAACTCCATGTCAAAATTCATCTTTACACCTCACACGGTTTGGAATATTTGGAAAAGCCACCCTCTTCCCATTTCACCCCCTTAGGGGTTGAATTATGCAAAAATCTCAAACATCCTCAAACAATTTTATCTCTTCGATTTTGACTAAGAACACTCATGTCAGCTTTCGTGTTTCTAACTCAACCATTTTCGGAAATACGTGTACTCCTTAAGAAAGCTACCAAATCCGTTTTCACCCCTTAGGATACAAATATCAAAAATTCATTGAACTTGTATCTCTTAGATTTTTACAAAGAACACTCATGCCAAATTTCATGTTTTGCCATATAAATAAATAATTAGACCCTAACATGACGCAGTGTTGGTGGTATTCTAGTTGTGTCGGGAGTGAAAGGAATACAGGGTTGTATGCTAGATTCTAAAATATTAACTATTATTTTGAACTAAAGTTGTGTGAGTTTAAATGTAAAATACTACATTAAGAGCCTAATAGGAATAAAAAAGTAGTAAATAATGTTTTAGAAATATCATCTACTTTTTCATACATGTAATCTAGCTGTATGTATATAATTGTAAGATATATAGCATTCTTGACATATGCTACTCTATGAACAAATGAATTTTTTTTTTAAATCCTATATATGAAAAATGCCTGTCGAACAATTTATGTTCAATGTCCTTTGGGGGTTAAGGTGCAGCAGAAGGGAGTGCAAGTAATTTTATAGTTTTTATAGCACTACATTCTTTTGGCCAAAATAAATCAAATATTTCTCTAGTAGCAACGTAGAGTTTAGTTTTAGGTCTTGAATATCGGTCAAGGGTGTTCTAGAATTTTGTCAAAACTGTTTAAATAAGGCGAAAAAGTTTTGACAAAATTCCACGAAACCCTTTACAGATATTCAAGATCTGTTGATATTAGCACGTGCCTAAAACTAAACTCTACGTTGCTACTGGAGAAATATTTGATTTATTTTGGTCAAAAAATGTATATTCTATAAAAACTGTAAAAATACTTGCGCTCCCTTCTGCCGCACCTTAATTCCTCCCTCTTTCTGAAAATACCACTCATAATTTATTTTTGTATTCCTAGACCAGGGATTTGGTGAAACTTTTCCGACCACTGTGCCATTCAGGGGACTTGCTGAATTTTAGACTAGTCTATTGTGTCACCCATTACTTATGTTTTTTTAAGGTGGGATGGAAGGGAATGTGAGAAAAACCCAGAGTTTTTGAAGGTTTTATGGCAAAACCTTTTTTTGGCCAAAGCAAATAAAATATTGCTCCAGTACAAACATAAAATGTAATTTTCTTCACATGGTGACCTCAAAATTTCTTGAATATCTGTGAAGGACATTCTGGAATTTAATGACAACTTTTTCTCTTCATTTAAAAAGTTTGTTAGATAATTCCACCATGCTCATGACAGATACTTAACAACTGTTGGTATCAACACGAGAAGAAAATTAGATTCCATGTTTGTATTGGAGCAATATTTTATTTATTTTGCCCAACAAAATGTTTTGCCATAAAAACTAAAAAAATACTGGCCTTTTCTCATGTCTCCTTCCATCCCACCTTAATGCGTCTTTATAACCAACACTTTTTTAATCTCCACATCTTACATTGTTCAGGCTGTCCGTATATTTGATAATTGCTCTAAGGAATTGCTATGAGTAAGGAAATATTTTATAGATAATCTACCCACATTTGCTTGGAAGGAGAGTGGGGAAGCCCTTTAGAAAATACCACCTTCAGTAGACCCATCCGGGATTCAAACCACAATATCCTCGTCATAAGCGTGCAAGTATAATATTAGTTTGACATATTGAATTTTGATAGTCATATAATATTATATGTTCAGTTCAAACCGTGTTGTCTTCAAAAGCACAAAAGATGCACTTAAGTACGAGCCAAGATGGTTTCTAACCGCTTACTTCAAAAAGTACTGTGTGACATGACATGACTGTCGAAATTGTATTGACTTCAAAAATAATATACCCCGATGAGAAAAGTTTTATACAATGTTTAATTTTTTTCATGTCAGCGTACCATTCAAATTGTGTTTGTGTGCCACTGGGTGGCACGCGTGCCAGAGATTTGCCATTCCTGACCTATACTGACATCACGATTCACAAGCCTTCACAGATAAAACCATCATACTCATAAAACAATAGCGTAATTAGTACAAGTAACAATAACTGAACTGATAGTGAAATTTGGGGGAGTAAAACTAATAAAAAAAATCTCACCTCTTTTGGTGCCTCGGCTGGTGGCTCATTTACAAGCCAGGTGTCAAATGTATTTACGTTTTTTAAGATTTGACATTTTTATATAATTATTAGCTAACACTAATATTTATTACATTAGCAACAGCCAACAATCCCCTAGTACTATAATACTGAATCCTTTCTCCCAAACCACTAACCAAAACAACACACAACCTTTCAATACACTCAACCTATACTAACTAGTAATGCGGTGCTGTTCATAATTTTGTAAATGGTTTCAAAGTGTTATAGTTACAAAATAGGGCTTTGCGTAAGTATGTATGTTGAAAGAGAGGATGGGGGAAATTCAAGTATTCAGCCTACATAAGGTGCCGACTTCATTTATGACAGTTATTATCCTTTTATTTAAGCTTCTATTTCCTTTTAAGTAAGATCTTACAATTGATAGCAAAAATGTTTGCCTACTTTTCTTGGACCCCACAACTCGACTCATACCAAGAAATATCCTTTGTTTCCCAATACCAGTTTGGATGAAAAAAAAAAGTATTTGAAATGTTGGCAGAGCTAATTTTACAATCGGAAGTTTTACAAGTTGCATCTTGATTGGTGAATTTTAGAATACTAATTAACTAGTATTTGGTTGAAGGCAGTTACATTCAACTGTAGTCAAAGTAAACAGTTATATCTTGTTAAAGTATTTGTATGTATATGGGGACCCCCTTTTGGGGGGGTTACAGACCCCCAGAACCCCCACGCTTTTCAAGCCCTTGATCTCAATGTTATTTAAAGTTGAACTAACCCCTTTAGAAGGAGTTGCCTGAAGAATGCCGCAATACTGACGCCACTTGCGTCGAATGATGCCTACAATTCGACCAGTAGGCTGCTTCTCGACTTCTTTTACACTACTTTTAATAGTGGTTTCATCATCCGCAATATCTCCTAAAACAAATAACCTTATCATTAAAACTTAAAAATGTAACTAGCTTTCAGATTTCCCTTATTTTAATGTTTATCTCTTCAAAGGAAACCTCTTTTCACTTTTTGAGACGATGTTGAGGTGAACACAATATAAGATTATTAGAAATATTAGCACAATGTGAGACAATGCATACTATACATTGACTAGTCTATCACTAAATTATATTTACCTCCATAAAGAGCATTAATAATTATAATTAGCCCTCAACGAGAAGCTATGTCAAACATAATAAATAAGAATATTATGAAACTAGCAACCTTAAGAAACAAGATGTATTTTAGTTGTCTTTCTTTCAGTTTTTGTAATAATAGAATTAAGGCTAAGTATTATGATGACATGTTTTAAGTTTTTTGTAAATAAATATTATATATTTGTAGAAGCTTATATACAAACAGAAGTATAAACAGTAACACATACTCACTAGTACCTCAATATTTTGATGCCACAGGGCATTTTCCCAAGAGTGTGTTAAGAACCGTAAAAAAAGTAATGTATTTAAACATCAGAATGATTTCTACATTACTAGTTAAATATCTTTTTAACTAACCTACCGTTATTTAAATGAGATGGTATGGACACATAATGAGGTTGGAAGAGGAGACGATTCCAAGAAGATTGATGTGTATGAAGTATGTAGGGAAGAGACCGCAAGGGAGAGGAGGAGAGTGGAAGAATGGTAGAAGGACAGAGAGAGATGGAGGCATTTTAATAAACAGACCCGGCCACAGGCTGTAAATAGTTGATGATGATGATGATCTTTATTTAAATATTGTTGAAAGCCAAAAAAACCTCCCCATTTTTCCATTTTAGAGGCATGTTAAATGTGTGTAGTGATACACCTTTGAATATAAAGTATTAGCCTGGACTTAAAATGGATTGACACTTCTTCAGTGCTCTATATTTCAGTTGTACTAAATGTCTTCATTTAATTGTGTTTTGGTGTAGAGAGGGGACAGGAGAGCTCTACTGTTCAAATGGGCAATTATATTTTGGTCAAGCTGAGAATCAAACTAAAAACCCTCGGCTCAGTAGGCAAACGAGCTATCAAGTGGGCTTAAGTGTTGAACATAAAATTATTTATCTTCCACAAGCCTAAATGAAGTTGTCTTTACCTGACTCATCTTCCTCATCCATCATGACAAGTTCGCTGGGAGCTGACCATTCTTCTTCTGGTAGTAGTTCTATGGCAACAGAGTCGCCATTTACCGCTCTGTTCAGTCCTTCCCTACCTTGAACCAAGATCTGAAAAGAAAAAGACCATTTTAAAATTGTATCAAGTGAAAAAAGAAAAGTAAAAAAGAAAATGCTTTATAAATCACAAAATAAAATATCAATTTAGGAAAGACTGTATATACAAGTTAGGACAGCCAACCTAATGGCAACACTAGCATGGTTATGTTAAATGGTAAAAATTGTTGAAACTAAAAAAAAAAAGTTCCAGTTTTCTTATCCTGTTAACAACAGCACAAATAAAAGGTTGATCATTATCAACAATGACAAGACACTCATTCCAGAAAGCCCTAGAATATCTGCTATTTCTCTATTCAGCTATATACAGGCCATGAGTTCTTGGCTTCACAACTCTAGAGACTTAAAAACTATATTTATCTCTTAACTGTATGCTTTGTAAACAAGCTTATTCTACAATGGATAAAGACCATTTATTCTGCTGTAGCGCTTTAAAGAGAAACAATTTAACCCATTGCTAATGGAATTCCAAGAGGCGAATGGAAGAACTCAACAAATATATTTTTTGTTTATAAAAAATAATACACAAAGGGTGATGTGTGGAAAGATATTTTTGTCATCAAAATTAAAAATGTATTATATTCATAAAAGAACTGTGAAATGTTAATCATGAAAAAGTGGCAAGGAAAATCTTTTTGGTAAAAGTGATTCCTGAAATCGCATAAAGTTTTTTAGCACCACGTCTACTACCAGTTCGAATTATATGCTTATGTACTAATTACGCTAATGTTTAAGTGATTAGGAAGGTTATATTTAGAGGAAATGTATCCGCATTTTCATGGAGGGAGAGCAGAAAACCATTTTGGAAAAAATCACCCGCAGTACATCCGATCGAGATTCAAAACTCGATCTCACCGTGATTAGCAGTCTAGTCTACTGCAATAATGGCACGTTAGACTACACGGTCACTGAAACGGGTTACAAACCGTTCAAATAAGAGTTTATTTTATATTTTAATCTCACAGTGGTGATGAGATTATTTCTAATCTAAGCTTGATTCCAACCAATCAATGTACACTTAATTCTCCCTTAAATGTTCAAGTTTTATCTTGATAGATTACACTATGGCCCTATCATTTAAGAGCTGCACCATAGTGGAACCATGCAAGGTAAGCAGTGTGTACATTTATAAAAAAAAACTACTTACAAACTTATCCTGGCCCTCGATATTGACTTGCCCCTCTAAGAAGTTGTCTCGCGATGCTAGGAAAGTCCCCTGCATAAGTCGTGCCGACTTGATTCCCTCGTGGATTTGTGTCGGAGTGAGATGGGGAGGGAAAAGGGGTTCCCTGCCCCCCCAGTCAGCCTCATACTGGATATTGGCAAGGTTTAGTTTGTCAACTATCGTGGTAGAGTCTTTTAGACTTTTCACATATTCTACAACTGTAACACACAAGCAATAGAGAGGTAAGAGAATGGTCAAATGAGGGCACATCTTTTGGGGGGTATGTTCTTAACATAACATTATTTAATATATTTTGTAGTCCCAATAAATAGACTCAGTTGGTAACGTGTTTGCCTGAATAGCTATAGGTTTCATGTTCGATTCCAGGCATGGTTGAAAAATGTATCATTGATGAAATGTGGGTTTCCGCTTTCACAGTGATGAATTAGCGGCTGAGGGTTGTTTGTTATAGAGTTAATTTGTACACGAATCCTGTGCTGATATAATAAGTAGGTTCAGAATATGCACACTAAATAGCCCATATTTTAAAAAAAAATCCATAATCATATCCTAATTTTTAGTGAGTTCATCATCATCATCATCATCATCATCATCATCATCATCATCATCAACTGTTTCTAGCCTATGACAAGGTCAGTTTAGTAAAATGCTTCCATCTTCCTCTATTCTTCAACCACTCTCCTTCCTCTAATTTTTAATTCAAAGTTACCACAAAGCGAAGGTCTACCTGAGGACCTAAAAGTTGCCCAGACCCACTACTCAGGTGTAGGCCAGTGCCAAAACAAACCCATACTCGAGAAAACAAGGTAAAGTGCTGCATCGGAAAAAATTGTTCTAGTGAGTTGATTTAACTTAAATCTCTAAAAAAAATAATAGAGCTCCCCAGCTATAAATATTATGCTGCTAATAGCTAGTAGGACTCTGTGAGTACTCAGATTTTGAGCTTCGAGCCAAGAGTGTCAATAAAGCTTAGGATCAAAATTGAAAGTTTTTTAGGCTCGTCATTTTCGAGCTTTCTCTTGATGAATGTACAAATACATTTTTTAAACACAATGATAGGTACAGTACAAGCTATTTAATTTTGATAGTAATGGCAGTTTTATTTATGAATCATTCGTTAACTTAACAAATTGTAAAAATTAATATCAAATTTCACGTCAATAAAGTAAAAACAGTAACGTAAAATAACTACTTTCAACTTGTAAACTAATGCAATATTTTCATCCATTTTGAATTTTTTCTCGATTCAAGTTGCATTGTCATGAAAAGTCAATGAAAATAAAAATAGCCTATTAGATCTCTTAATACTTGAATGATCATTATTCTTATTATTATTTTTACATTACCTCTTTGTAAAATTATAGTTTCAGTTAAATTTAAAATTTAACAATGAAAATACATATTTATAGTTTTCGAACTTAAGATATTCAAAACATGTGTTAATATTCTGAAAATTGTAAAATGATATCTAGATGGAGTAATCCTAACTAAAAGCATAAACAATAGCTTTGGCTTTTTAATTCTATGTATTAATATGTTCAACTAAAAAACAAGCACAAGTTACAAGTTAGTTATAAAATTATGTTGGCTAACCAGGTCTAAAATCAGTGTTGATCAACATTACAATAAATATTTTACCAAACTTATTAAAAAAAGCCTTTAATATTTCATATTGTCTACTAGAAATATTATTTTAACTCTCTTATTTTTTATTTAAATTATGAACATAAACTTAAGCATTAAAAATGGATGCATAATTTTTTTGTAATAGGATGATTTCTAGTGAGAGCCTATATACAAGGCCATAGTCGGGGGATGAGGGGGGTTCAAAATTTTATGAACAAAGTAATGTTTTTATTTATGGTTTAAACAATATAAAAATTTAGGTATTAGGGGCCTGTGTTACTATAAAAAGCACTTCAGAGAGCTTCTAGAGTTGTTTAAATATTAATATTTTTCATAGCCTTTGGCAGTTAGGGGGTTATGTTGCCGTAATAAAACTTCAGAGAGCTTCTAGAGGTGTTTAAAATTTAGAATTTTTTCAGGCCTATGGCAATTGGCCAAATCTCTCCTGAAATTATTGGCTGGCTATGGCCTTGCCTACATAAGGGGCATGCGCAACTGCGCATGAAGTAAAGTGATTGTAACAGAAAAAGAGAGCATGCGCGATTATTACCTTAAGGACTAATAATCAAAATACAAAACATTTCAAATTACCAATTGTTTGTAATTCTTACATTTTCTTAATGGGTAATTAAAGTTACAGAAGCTTATTTTGGGGAAATATTAGCTCATTAGAACTTCAATTTTATGAAGTTTTGTAATTGTTAATACCTTTAAGGACATGAGTGTTAAAACCTTTTTAGTTAAGCTTAATTTTTATTTTTTTTATTTGAGTGTTGTTCTTATTTTTAAATCATGTTTTATAAGTGTTATTTCTAATTTAAAAAACAATAGTTCCTTTTTAAACTGTTTTTTCAAACATATTCACTATTTATAAAAATGAGTGTCATCCCTATTCTAAGAACGTGTGCTGTTTTAATATATTTTTAAAATCTCACATTTTAAAGATGTATTTACTATTTTACTTTTAAAATAAACATAAATTATTAAAGTTTTTAAATTATGAATATACTCGAACTTGAGAGCTTTTTGAAATACTCGACTCAAATTAAAAAACCCAAACTGGCAGACCCCGGATAGCCAGCAATAAAGCATAAAACGTCAAACATTGCCCATAAGAGTAAAATACGCTCACAAACAAATAACTGGCCCAATTATAAAAATTATTTTATGTACACATTTTTTTAACAGGGGTGTGTGAAGCTATGAAACTTTGACTTGGCTTAAAAAAAATACCAGTTTTGACTTGGCTTTAAAAAATATTCCGGCTTAACCAATACAAATATTTACAGCTCAAATACTCAATGCATGCTCAATTATTGGAATTCTGAGCTTTTAATAGATATTAAAATTAATATTTATTTTTTGAACGAATCTGAAGTGAACTTATTGAATTGTCTGTTGTGATATATTGATTTATCAAATATAATGGAATATTAAACTAAATTGTACAATAAAACATTTCTAAGTTATATTAGTGCATAAAGTTATATTATAAATAAGCAAATTGAATATATTACTGTTTCAAGCATTAACAAAAAAATTTCAAACTTTGATTCAGTTTCAAGGATATTTTATACATTTGATTCAAGTTCACTATGAATAAGAAACAAGTGTTTTTCACACTCTCCTACTATCTCATATTAACTCTGAAAGGGAGAATATTTATCCCAAATTTTCTGACATAGTACTCATTTGCTAAACTCACTAGTGGCTGCCTTGAGTCCTTCACTTTCTGCCTTAACCTTATTGGCATAATCGTCGGTGATTAGGATGACTCTGACATTCAAAGAATCCTTTTTGTCCCCCGGTTGGCTAGTCGCGAGGTGGCTCTCATACCAAGCCGCTGCCACACGAATAGCACGGTCATTACGGTCGTTGACCTTCTCACCGGGCTTACGCTCAATATAGGTGCACCTGACACAAATAAAACACATTTATGACAAGTGTTGGTGCACAAAGAATTTTTAAAGAAATTATTGTAGGCACACAAAGCAACAGCATTCCAACCACAAAATTGGCATCACCTACTCACTAAACTTTATCAATTCTTAAACAAGTACTCTGACAATCGCCGTCAAAAAAAAAGATATTTTTCACTTTGGTTAGAAAAAATGTATCCACAGTAAGGTAATTAAAGTGTTAACTTATGGACATCTACAACAAATGAGCAACAGAAGGAAGGAAAGACAATAGTTCTGAAATGAAAGTAAATGGGAGGAGACCAAATGGAAGATCAAGGATGTGGTGTATAGTGCAAGTGAAGAAAGACGTAAAAGAACAAGGACAAGATTGGGAGTGATCTATGCAAAGACAGGATGAGATGCAGAGCGCTCCCAAACCTCACTCGGGAAACTGGAGTTGGGACAAGATAATGATTATGACTATGATGATTTATGTCATCATTTATCAATTTACTTTTATATACTTTTAGTTTATGATTACTTTTCTTAGGGAGTTGCATTACTCATTCTCTTTCTCTCTCTTAGGACTTAGAGAGGGGGGAGCTGATTTGTAACTACTCTGAAAAGTAACTATTCTGACATTTTGCATGCAAAGCGATGCGAACAAAATCCTGAATTGTATCTACTTTAAAAATTGGAAAAGTACCAACTAAATCCTGATTTGTATCTACTCTGAATAGTAACTATTCCAACATTTCTCATGCAATGCAATGCGAACAGAAATCCTGAATTGTATCTACTTTAAAAATTGGAAAAGTACCAACTAAATCCAGAACTGTATCTACTCTGAATAGTAACTATTCCAACATTTCTCATGCAAAGCGATGCGAAGAAAAATCCCGAATTGTATCTAGATGTGGCTGACCATGTTATTTCTTAATTCTTATGACTTAATATTAAAGATTTACTTTATTTTGTTATGAGAATGCTAGATGGCAGCAGAAGTAACCAACCCACAGAAGGAGCTGCAAGTAATTAGACTTTCAGTAGGAATACCAGTTTGTAATGTAATGTAATTTTGCATTCTATTCCCGCCGAAGCAAAAACTCACTGATATAGTAGGATACCCATAGGCTCCTCCTCTGCAGTGGATAGTGATATACCCTTTTAAGGAAATGACTACTAAATCCTCCTATGTAATTCAAAATTATAAATAAGGCCTAATAGTTTTTATAACTTTTCCAAATATAATATTATATGCCTGTAAATTATTTGAAATAATATTATTTAGCTGCATAAACAATATTAATTTGAGCTAAATCATTATTAGAATAATAGTAAGAAATATACATGAGGACAAAAAAATAGACATTGATCCGAGGATTTTTTTACATGATGAACCAAATAATTATTTGTTGGGATTTACAATATTAGCGCATTCATGCCCCTGTGATGAAGAAAAAGATTATTATTATTATTTTATTATTATTATTTTTTTAACGTGACTTTTTGGAAAAACAAATTGCATAAGCATGCTAAGCCCTGGTAGCCAAACTTGGAACTATCTCGCGCTTCAATCTGTGTTTAAAAAAGTGAATTAACGACGTTGCATACTTGGTGAATTCAAAGCTATTTTGTGAAGCAGGTTGCATCTTAACTTGAGGTACTCGAGCATGAAATCTGTGGCCTCTTCTGACAGTTCTCACCCCCTCCATGAAGACCCTTCCCCTCTTTCATAGATTAGCGTGGCTACCTGTGTCAGGAGGGTACAAATTCCACTCGCCACTCGGGAAGACCGACAAGTCACCTTTTCGTAATAATTTCTCATGCTGATGTCTAAGTGAACTAATGCACTAGACCAGTGGTGTACAACCTGGGATTCGAGACCCCATTTGGGGTTGTGGCATATATCAAGTGGGGTTGCATTGCTGGTTGAGGTTATAGCGTTATGTTTACTTTTTAAATTGATTATTATTATAGGAAGGCGAAAAATTCAAATATAGTAGAAATGTAAGCGGTTATAATGACAAAAACTGTTTGTTCTAATTAGGTTCTTTTTGGTTAACTAAATTGGACAATTGCTTGTTGATCTAGTTTGCTGTAAGAGTCTTGTGTTTAAGCGAGTGGCGTTGCTATCATAGCTTTCTAAATACCCACTGGGCTTGTTGATTCTCTTTTAAAACAACTTAGTTGCATTCATATAAATTATATATATACATGTGAGGTTAATCCCACATGTTTGATTTCATTCTTATATACAACATATATATATATATGTTGTATATAAGAATGAAATCAAACATGTGAGATTAATGTCATGCTCGTTTGGTTTAACTGATGAGGTCAGGATTCATATTCTGACTGAGGGTTCTGGGTAAAAATGGTATTATGGGCACTTTCTGGGACATATCCTGTTTTATTTGGACTGGAAGAAAAAAAGTTATTAAATGTCAAACAGGTGAATAAACATTTGGTAAATATTTTCAAAAGAGTTGATGTTTCTGGCACTTAGCCAGGGACTCCAGAACAAAGGGTTTAGGGGGGGGCTCAATCCCCCCTGTTTATATTTTGGGGGCTTTGACTATATTAAGCCTTCCCAATATTTTTCATATATATTCGAAAAGCCCGTATGGAATTATTTTAAAATATTGTTTTAGTAACAAACTTGTGTTTCAGGTGAGGCACAGCATGTTTAAATTGTCTGTTTACTGATGACTTTTCAAATAATATTAAAAGTTAGAAAAATGTATTTTTACATTTCAATGGGTTTGTAAATTTATAGACAAACTGTAGAACCAGACCTGAACCATCTTTTTGATGGGAAACAATATCATCCTTCCCACTGAGAAGTAACTGATTCAAGGGCGTGTCCAGGATTTTTTTTCGGGGGTGGGGGGCTCACATTAAGTATGAAAGCTAAGCGCCAACTATGAGTCAGTGCATAGTTTGAACAACAATAATCCAGTTAAGAATGGCTTCATTCAAATTTTCTAAGGCCCGTTCATACAGTGCGTTTTAGCGGGACCAGTTTGGCGGGAAGGTGTTGATGACTACAAAACATATCTCGGCAAATGGGAACAACGTCACAGCCATGTCAGTCTTTCTCTCTTTCACTCTCTCTAGCACAATCTCTCTATCAGCGCTCTCTCTCACGCTCTCGGTCAACTTCTCTCATGCTCTCTCTCGCTCTCCCTCACTATCTCTTGCCCTTTCTTGCTCTATCACGCTCTCTTTCAATCTCTTGCTCCTTCTCTATTTCTTCCATTCCCCTCTCTCTCTCCCTCTTTCCCTTTCTCCTCGCAAATGTGGTTGAGCTTCCTCTAAATTAGTGTAATTAGTACATAGGCATATTACCCAAACATGTAGTAAGATGTGGTGTTTAAAAAACAAACAAAACAACATCAAACATAGCTATCAAGCAATATGTAAAGAAATAATATTGGCCTACTTTGATATTTACTTTTAAAAACAGGATGAAACCTTCCTGGTAAAACGCACTGTATGGACGCTCAGATTGAAATCAATGTTTTCTAGTTTCTTTCCCGTCATCCTGTTCATTGGCAGCATGCTGCGGTCATATCCTGGGCTTGCGGAAGAACGAGATGTATTAAAACGTTCAGATTGAAATCAATGTGTTGTAGTCGTCCTGCCAAAACGCACTGTATATACAGGTCCAAAAATTATTGAAATATAAAAAAAAAAATTAACTTTCCACAATTTATATAGGCCACACTGGTATCTTTATAGTATATGTCAGAAGGGGGGACAAAACCTTGCTTTGCCCCCCCTGTGCCCCCCCACTACACCGCCCCAGTTTACTTCAATGTATGTGCGAAGGTAAGTTGTTGCTGTTGACATGTGTGCGCACACAATGTGGGATGGTGACATGTAGAGGTCAAATTAAGGTCAAGCGACAGCGGCAGCATGACACAATATACGTTATTTACAGGGGTAAAAATATGTTTTGGGGAAAAAAATATTTATTTTTTAGCTGCTAATTATCTAATAATTTTTTTCTAAGACAGAAATTTTGGGAGGACTGCAGCCCCTTCATCCCTCCTTGGATACGTCCCTGATTTAATATACTTTTAAAATAACTCATAAGACAATGCAGTTTAATATTTCTATCTTGATAAGCATGCGATCATCCAAAACAATATTATATATTATTGGGTTTTTATAAAATAAAAGAGATTATGATGTAAACTCTATATAGCACTCTCATGGTTGGCTCTGTGTAAACATCTCGTTAGTTCCTTAATATAACATTGTTTATTTTCATTGCCTTTTCACCATTTATTTATTTTATGAAAGCTATAAAATATATATCTAAAATAGCTGAAAACTTTCAATTAATTAAACAATTTAAACAAATCAGTCAATTCACATCTATGTTGAAGGGAACTTTATCTTATACCAAAATTATTGGATAGGGGTCCTTATAAATGAAAGACGGGAAGTGAACTATATCACTCACATTTTTATAAAAATTTTACACATCTACAATAATACCTAGATTTCAATATTTATTTTAGGAAAAAAATAATAATGATATCAATGAAATCTTAAAAAAATAGCTAAGATCATCTGCTTACAAAAAATTTTTATTTCCTTGGCACTACATTGTTAGAATCTTAAAAACTGTTTAATCAATGAGTAATACAAATTTTTTTTTAAATATCATTGATTTTAATGGAAATATAATTACGTAACTCTCTTAAGTTTACTAATACCTTTAATATGAAAAATTATGAGAATAAGATTGTCATAATTCATGACAAGTGAGAAATTCTGGTGATAAGATTAACCTTAGGTTACATGGGTGTAATGGGGGTTGCGTCAAGTGTAAACCACACTCTTAACGAAGCATCTTATTTCATGTTAAGGGCTTTGAAATTTAAAAACAAATTGAATATAATTTACAATCGTCATAATATGTGCGAGGCTGAGGGTGTGTTATCTTTATTAGTGTTTGTTTCACAAAAAAAAACTTAAGTGACATCTGCTTCTGTGGCCAGGTGGTCTAAAACGTCAGTTGGGCTTGACTGCCGAGGACGGGGAGATCGGGGCTTGAATCTCATTCGGGTGAATTGAGGGTGGTTTTCCACTCTCTCTCCACACAATAGAGGTTCAGTTTCTCTAAGAATCCACATCCTTAACCCATCAGTGTAATTAGTATTATTATTAGCACTGCATCTTACTACTTGTTCGGGTTATACGCACTTAAACTAATTTGTAATGGTAGGGTGATTGTGAGATGAAATGGAGGACCTACAGTTTAACGTGGAATCCGAACCACGGTAGAAGCCTGGCATTCCACACATTCACAAGTTGTGATTAATACACGTCTTGTCAGAGGTGAAGGAAGGGTTTGGCAATCTGTAATTAGTGTATATTAGCGTATATTCCGAAGGGGTAGTATGATGTAGGGCTAAAAAAATTGAGATTTTATATTAAAGTGTTAAACTGTTGGAATGATGTCATCAAGTGAATGTGAAAGGTGTTTTTCTACCCTAAAACGGCTTAGACGTTCTTATGGAGTACAATGAAGGAAAATAGACTAAATGCTTTAGCAGTTCTATCAGTCAGAAATAGATTTATTACTTCAGTTCTTATTTTTACAACGAATTGATTTACATATTTTAAAATATCAAGGGAAAGAAACTTCCACTACAAAATGTATATTACAGTTAAGTTTATATTTTTATCATTAGTTTAATTTTCAATTTTGTGTCCTCCCATGAGAAAAAAAGGCATGAGCCTCCAATGTTACTAACAATACAACTAGTATTTTCTTAAATGCTATGTATTAGTAAAACGAATATGGAATAATGGACATAAAAACATTTATTTTATATATATATATATATATATTGGTTTTGAGGATATTGTTTGTGCGCCCGTCCAACACCTTGGCTCAGTTGGTATCATGTCAAAATTTAAAAAAAAAAATATTTTCTATGCTAGAGGAAGGTGGGGGGCAGGGGGCGATCGCCCCAAACGCACCCCTCCCCTTGGATCCACCACTGTCTCTTTAAAAAGACTGCACTCGTCGAACCACTGTCTTCCGGGGAAAGAAAATACCTTTCTTATTATTACTATTCATTCTTCCTTGTAAAATTCTAGGTTTGGTGCCCTAAAGTTTTGTTAAAGGGGTTAGGAAAGAATGTGGATATTTACATTTCTACTACTAGAATACGACAAAATATAAAATACAGTAGGATATATAGCTTACTAATTTCTCCTGTAATTAAATTAATAAACACTTACTAACATATTATTAATAGTAACTATGTATAAAATAAAAGCAAATTACTCAAAATGGAAGCTTTGAACAACTTGATATTAACGGCTGTAACCATAACTAACACTTAAAATAGCTCTGTTATCTATTCCTTCGGAATAAAAGTAAGCTACGTATTTTAGGTTTTGATGATTTTGCTGCACTCTATTAGAAGTCTTTTGAACTATATTTTGCCATTTCTACTTTTTAAAGCATAAGAATCAAGACATAGGAAAGCCATTTGTGGATACAATTCAGGATTTTTCTTTGCATCATATTGCATGATAAATGTCGGAACAGTTACTATTCAGAGTAGATACAAATCAGGATTTAGTTGGTACTTCTCCAATTTTTAGAGTAGATACAATTCAGGACGTTGCATGAGAAATATTGGAAAAGTTATTATTCAGAGTAGATACAAATTAGGATTTGGTTAGTACTTTTAGATTTTTAAAGTAGATACAATTCAGGATTTTGTTCGCATCGCTTTGCATGAGAAATGTCGGAAGAGATACAATTCTGTCTCCTCTTAGAAAGAACTAAACTTCAGCAGTAATAAATAGCAACAGACTATTTTCAAAAGACAATTATTACCGGTATATATTTGTCTAGGGACATAGTTGAAAAATGTGAACTCTATACTCGTTTCAATGTAAAAGTCAGGTTGTAGTTGTTCCATTTCTTCTTTCCTGTATCATCTTAGAACATTATCGTATATCTTGGAGCACAATAATCAGACCAAAATCCACTAAATCCCACTTATTAAGAAGGAACCAAGCTAATTTTAAAGGGATAGGATTTGCACCCCTCACCAAGAACCGAGCCCAGGACTTGGAAAAAGTTGTTATATATATATATTTGGTACTCTATTCATATCTTGACCTTAAGATAAGCTACAAATCATTCGGCCTATTTTTCATTTTTCATTTTATTATTATATATACTATACCCTTAAGTATCTACATGAAGTGACATTTATATTTATTTAAAAAAATACTACTGGGTTTTTTAAGATACAGGTATTGTGATAAATCCGACAAACATAATTCAACACTTTTCAGATCATTTAGTTACTTTTAGTCAAGCATATTCTGCTTTTAAAAATTTGTTCTATAGCAAGATCCTCAGCCGAGCCCAGGACTTGGAAAAAGTATATATATATATTCCTTATTTCATTCAAGTAAGTTAGATGTAACTTGTTTAGTCTGTTTAAAAACTTTTATTTAAAAAAAACTATATATTAGGACATACATTAATTGCTTTGGCTGTACACATGGTAAAAACATTACTATATTTACACAAATTTTTTTTAATATGACAACTCTCGAAAAAAACAGTCAAAAATATTAAATTAATTATTTTTCCCTGTTAATTTAAAATATAATTATAAAGGCAGATCAAAATAAGTGTTTATTTATAGGGGTGTGCAAAAGCCCATTTTTAAATGTGAAGCAAAGTCGAAGCGAAGCTTGAAAATTACGAAGAAAAGTCAAAGTCGAAGGTCTATACTAATAATTAATGCACACAGGCTTACTGATAAGCTTAGTAAATTATTAATAAAGTTTTAGTATTTTATTTACATCATGGAGCTGATAAAATCATTTTGTAAACTTTATATATGTATGTCTTTTTATCTGCATTTCTATAATAATGATTATAAATTAAATTCTGTTTTAGTTTCCCACTTTCCGTCTCAGCCATTTTGAATAGTAAAGAAAACACTAAGAAGCTATGAAAAACTTATGTGACAAAATGCATTTGTAAATTTGTCAAAGATAATTCCAAAGAGATAGAATATTATGGACTAAACATTAGACACGAGCTGGGATGATAGCACAACTAAAGTGATTTATCTGCTTCATACTAGTGACCTTGGTGTTATTTCTTTATAATATGTATTTTTATTTTTTACAAAATTATATTGGTGATAGTGAATATAATATATTAAAATTTATTTACCTGCATTTGATCTATGCTTAACTTACGTTATGGTAGTTGAATTACTAGCCAGTGTTAAAATTCTGTTTAGTAACTGTTTGAAAATTATCAAATATTGAAATATGTAATATTTAGTAAGATAAAATTAAATCGTTTGATAATTTATCGAAGTTTTATCCTTCCTTCGAAATTTTTCGAATATGCGAAGGTTATTGTAAAAATCGATGTCGAAGCCAAAGGAAATTTGACCTTCGACTTAAGACTTTTCGAAGCTTCACACACCATTATTTATTTATTTATTTATATTTGGTTTCAAAGAATATTTCTATAAACTTACTGATGGTGTTCATTAACAAAAGTATAAAATTTCCTTGTCGGGTTCGCTAAGATATCCCTGAGCCGTTTGTAGACAACTGAACTGCGATGTTTCACTTCGTCCAATACAGTTTGTACAATTATCACATTGCAGAGCAGGTTTTCCTCCAACACATCAATCTAAGAAAAAAACATTAGTTAGTACGAAACTACAGACCAATTTTCAAAGAAAGATTCATAATTGACAGCCATAAAAGTTTTTTATCTATCGTCACGTCTTACTACCAGTTCAGGTTATAAGCATCTAATGGGGTAGGGATGAGGAATGAAGTATTTTAGAGGTTGTCTACCCGTCCTTAAGTGGAAAACTATTTAGGACAAACCACCCTCAATAGACCCGTCCAGGATTCAAACACCGATCTCCCAGTCATCAGCAGAGAGTGACGGCTTAGACCAATCGGCCACTCTAGCGGCAAACTATAGAAGTTGCTAGATCTACTTTCACATAAGCATACATCGAGTCATGTGAATTTAAGCTGTGATTTTTGAAAGATATTTTCATAACTAAAAAAAAAAACTAATAATACTGTTAAAAGTTATCAATTTTGGATTCAAACAAAATAATATTTTTTGGTTGTTTTGTCTAAAAGCCTCTTCTTATGAAAATCGTCTTGTACAATACAAGTACACCCTTGCTGAGTAACAGCAACGCTGTTACTAGTGTTGACAGTGTGATAACAGGGAGAGTTAGGTGTGCCCAAAGGTGATTTTACCATCAACTTGGTTTCCCATCGTCTTGGTGCTGAGTGCATAAGATTCTCCTTCCTCCTGTTAATTTAGATTAGATAGCTGAAGATACCAATCAAATGCAAATATGTGCTGTGTTTTTTCATAAAATAGTTTCCCCACTCTCCTTCCACGCAAATGCATGTAGATTACCCCTAAATGCTTTCGTCCTCATCCATAATTAGGGCTGTAGATGCTATGAATTTTAGACGACCCCCATTTAAGCTTCTTAGTCACTGGTCAGGCATTGAGGAAGAATACAAAAAACATTATTAATAATATTTTTGTTGGGGTAAGGAGAGTGGAGCTGGGAGGTTAAGGTCACAATCCCACCTCCTTCTCCTCCCCATTTTTATTGGTACAGTCCTGAAGTGAGCTGACACAAAAGAACATGTAGAAGCACTCAATGTGTAAGGCTCAACCAGAGGTTTGGTCCTAACATGCTTCCTATACGTCCTGAGCTGAAAACACACTCAGCCCTTGGGCCAGTTAGTGCTGCCCTCCCCATCTGGGAGAAAGCACATGTCCTAGGAAAGTTGGCTCAGATTCAATAAAAGTAAATGTAAACAAGTCATGTTATGTTTACTAGCAAAATAAAGTTTACTTTTAAGTATCATTCACTTGAGGTTCACATAATGTAAAGAAACACAGTATATGACCAGGCTTAACATAATGTAACATAAAAACTAGATCAAAACAAAGACAGTGAATTTAGATTGTTTGGAGAAAAAAAATGGTTCACTAAAATTAAACCCGAACATTTATGACTGATAAGGCTACACATACTTGCAATAGAATCTTACTGGATATACAACATAAAATATAATAATAAAGTACTAAATAGTAGTGTTGACGTTGCTCGCAACATGATTGGTTGACAGGGGGGCATGTGGTAACCTTCCCTTAACATTCATGTAGCATGAAAGTTCTCCTCTTAAGTTAAGTTTACTGCTTCCATTAAAAAGAGAACATTTATGTAACATTAGGTGAACGCTACGTGAACGAAGTGTATTGCCATCCCAGCATAATAGTAGGTACTGGATTAGAATATTGTCATGGAATAAAATTGGCATCCTGTAAACCTTAGAGTGTTTCTTTCAGTCTTACTGTGGATTCACACGTTCGCCGAAAGCGCATAACAGAAATGTGGTCATGTAACAAGCTCTAAGCCAATCACAAGCTGTTCTGCTAAAGCTCAACTCGTTCTCTACTTTGTCTGATCTGCCTGAGATGTTCGACATAGGAGAGCCAATCAAATCTCATACCAACCATCTCAAACCAGTGTGCATGCACATTTGACAACGCGTGTGCTCTACAGCCAGAAGAAAGCAGACAACTTCGTTGGCCTTTGTGAGGAGATTTGAAATAACTCGTTAATATAAAGGGTGTATATTGATGTATTGGATTGTGCCATGACACAGCATTATAATTTGAAAGCATCGATTGGGAGAATGATCTAAAATATATGTTTATTCACTAGAAAATAAAATATGTTGATAATCAGCTGTTTTAAGTTAATGTTGCAATGAATCATGGGTCAACATACAGCATATGAATTGCTGTGCCACTGAGGCAGATTCTGCTTTCTATTTTCGACGAGCGTGTTAATCAAACTTTAGCTACGCTACAAGGTCTGCTTCAGAGGCCCAATGGTCTAAGTCATCATTCTCGTGTGAGACTGGCCTACTGATGACGGGGAGATCGGGGTTTGAATTCCAGTCGGATTTACTGAGGGTGGTTTTTCCCAAGATGGTTTTCCCCTCTCCTTCCACGCAAATGCAGGTAGATTACTTCTGAAATGTTTCCTTCCTAATCCCTACCTTATTAGAGTAATTAACTTATATGCGTGTAACCTGAACAGGTGATAAGAAACGGTGATAAAAAAAACAAAGTTACATCTCTATCTTGATATATATATATATATAGTAATGTAGCAGGTTTCAAAGAAGTTTAGTTTTAGTTAAGTTGTAAAATAACAGGCAGCCTGGTTTTGCTACAATGTACACTGAGTAAAATGTATCAGCAACTACTTCAGAATCAGATAATAGTGTAGCACCAATATCAAAGTTGTATATGAAAAAATAGTTAGGCTAACTCTTGTTTTATTTTTTATTTTATTTTAACAAATTTCCAATAATTACAATACTAATGATATATTAGGGAAGCTACGATTTTTAAAACAAAATTAAACACACAATACCTGATTTAATACGACACATGTATCAAGCACTAAATAATGAGGAAATGTGAAAAGTGTGCTTTTAGATAGTGGATCTTCATCCAAAATCAGTTCTTGAGTTTTGTGTGGGCACTTGATACAAACATTTGACCCACACCAAATATCTTCTCTGAGGTAGTGCTCCCTCACAATCTGTAAAGAAAATAAACATGTGTAAAAAAAGTTATTTTAACAGGCTAACTCAATTTATTTTTTTAAATAATAGGCTGTACATATGTTTTATCCCATAGAAATAGAATGTTATGTCAAATAAGTATTGATTGGCGGAGCTGATAAACATAATAAGTTACGACTATATTAGTGACCGGCTCTGTGGTCTAGTGGTCCCTTGCTAGAGAGCCAGAGGTTCGATCCCCAGAGCTTCCAAAAATAATCTGTGAACCAGTGGGTCTGGAAAAGGGTCAAACAGAGCCTTGTGAGGACAACTGAGGAGCTACTTGAATAAAGAAGTAGCAGCTCTGGTTTGGAAAAATGAGATTAAAAGCCGGAGGGCTCGTTGTGTTGACCATATGACTCCCTCTAGGATTGTTACCTTTCAGGATTAACAGAGCATACATAAGATTGTATTAAAACATATTCTACCTCTTACACAGCATCAATCATATGTTTTCATAGTATGTATCTTAAAATCAGGGCTGTGGAATCGGAGTCGGTAAAATTGTATCAACCCCTACCTCAAAATAAAAACTTATAAAATTTTAACAATATATGGTAAATATATCATTTTAATTTTATACTTTTTTTATTTTTTAGGACCAATATTTGTAATTTGGATTGATAAATTTATTTAAATATACATTCACATAACCAAAGAAGCATCCCATGAAGTAATCAGTATCAAGGAGCATTTTACTGCAGTAAATTTTTTATTACTAATTAATATACATTAGAAATTTCTGAAGGAGTTGGTGTCTAGACAGTAGAAAAATAGAAGAATCGGAGTTAAAAGCTTGGCGTACTGACTCCACAGCTCTGTATAGAATACCACAAATTAGCCTAAGTTAGGCCACAAAAAAATTAGAAGCCTTTCAATGAAATTTTGGAGTACAGTATTGTTAGAAATATTTTATAAGTTAGGCCTATTAAATAGACAAAAATTATATTTTTGTTGACGTCGCCTATTTGAAAATTCAATTTCTTCCACAAGGAAAAAAAATATGTTAAGCTTAGGTTTACATACACCATTTTTTTAAATAAACTCTTTAAAAGAATATTTTATGGCACTTGTAATGGCACTTAGGAAAATTCTCCATTGAACATTAAAACAAAATTTTTGCAGGAGCAAATTAATTTGGCAGTTGATAAATCACCCAGATACTAGACAGTAGAAAAATAGAAGAATCGGAGTTAAAAGCTTGGCGTACTGACTCCACAGCTCTGTATAGAATACCACAAATTAATGGCACTGAGGAAAATTCTCCATTGAACATTAAAACAAAATTTTTGCAGTAGCAAATTAATTTGGCAGTTGATAAATCACCCAGATACACACTGGAAACTTTAATATGGGCCTGTTCTGTTTGTTTTAGTAATCCAGCGGCATATAAGCAAATTAGAAATTCTAACTTTTTGACACTCCCTCATCCTGACTATTTAAGACAATTATCTCAGGCGCTAAGCACGGGTAGTTCAGGATTGCCTCACATAAAATATTTGTCTGAAAAAGATAAGATGTTGGATGGTTATGAAAAAGTTGTAAATGTTTTACTTGATGAAATTTATGTAAAACCCTCCATTTCTTACAAAGGTAGGTCATATAGAAGGCTTTTCTGACAATCTTCAGGAAGCTACTACAATCCAAGCGTTTATGATATCATCTTTGCTGTCAAAAAATAAGGATGTAGTAGCTCTCTACCCAGTTAAAAATTTTAATGCAAATAAACTTTATGCACACTAACTTTGTATGTAATAAAAACATTAACTTTATGTTTTAACATTAATATCAGTACAATAATTGAGTGAGCAGGAACATGTTTATTAAATTATGTAATGGTAGTTTGTTGTCTAGTTTCAAAAATTCGACTAAATTAGATGAAGATATTTATCTATTGTTTGAGTCAGTTCATTTGTTGTAATCCATTTGAAACAATTGGGTGAATTATAAGGACACAGAACAAACCTTTCTAATACTAACTTTACCATTTAATCATCTTGAGTCAGAAAGTAATTTGAATTTTAGAGATAGTCTTGGTGATTTGAAAAACCGTATTTTAAAGAAAACAAAACCATCGCTAAAATGGCCCCAGCTTTAACTCTAAAGCTACTGTTGCCAACGTCAATGGAAAAGCAAAATGTTGCATATGCAATCAAATTATTTTATGAAAAAACATTGCTGCTCTCTAAGTTTTAAAGAATAAAAATATTCAAGACACTGCTAAATTTATAGAATTAATTTCATCTTGGTGGAAATGCATGAATGTAAAGCATCCTATGAGAGAGAAACATTTTAGGGACCCCCTGTGACCCAATAAGAGATACAAACTGTACAACTTTAGAATTCCTGAACAAGTTCTCCACATGGCTTGATAAGTGGGAGAATCTGATAATTCCTAACACATTATCTACATCAAAGAAGTGTAAAGGTAAATTTACACAGAAGACCTACGTAGCCCTTTAATACACAATAAAAACAATGGTTATGATTGTGAAGTACCTGTTGAATAATCTTTCATTTTCGTATGTATTGTTAGGAAAATTTCAGACTGATAATTTAGAATCAAGGTTCGGACAGTACTGACAAATGAGTGGTGGCTATTATCAGGTATTTGTTAGACAAATTTTAGAGCCTGAAGGAAAATTGAAACTAATAAGTTTAGTCAAATTAAAATCATCACAATCTGGGGAGTTTGAAATAAAGTAATTTCTTTCAAATTTGAACAACTTGTAGAGGAAGATATTGACAGTGTAGTAAGTGAGTACAATTTTGAAGACATTATTTTTGACTGTGACAGTGTGGAAGCAAGTGAAAACAATTTAATGGCTTTGATTTACATCACAGGATATACTGAAAATAGTGTAGGTCGTCAACTAAAATGTGAAACATGTAAACGTCTTTTATTTTGTGACAAGTCTTTGAAAATAGAAATCTTTAGCTTAGCAAACAGTTATTTAAAAATAATAGACGGGGGTGGGGTTAAAGTGGCCAACAGATTTTATTATAACCATTACATTAAACAAGTTCAAGCTCTTCCAGTGTTTAATATCCGACAAATATGAAAAAGATTTTGTTGCAGCAAAAAGTCAAAGAAATCTAGTACAAAACTTTGCCAAAGATCAATGCAACTTAAACAATTTAAATGACCATCTTAGTGATTGTGAGTGTGAAGTTTCTGATGATTCTATTACTAAAAAGATTATTCGAGTCCTTTCAAATATTTTTCCAAACAATTATTCCAAATTAAAAAATGATTCAATTGCCGGCTCCGCACCTTTTTAAAACATTCCTAATCAATGAGCTTGGAAGGTTGTATGTATCAAGGTAAGAACTTAAAAAAAATTATTATAAACGTTGCCTATTTAAGAATAAATATGTATATTTGGGGCTTTGATTGTAATTATGCCATAGAATTAGATGTTTTAGAATGTAAGCGGCACTTTTCCTAGCGTGCATCCAGCGGTTTGACAGCCCTTCACTGTGACGTCACGAAAACAGTATCCAGGCCTGTAGTATCTCGGAGGCCTCGGCCTAGACCAGAATAGGCCTTTAAATAAAAATAACATTTTTGACTTTGAAACTCTAAAGTTGGGTTATAAAGAGTAGAATAAAGTTGTTTGTCTTTTTTTTTCACTAAATATTAGGGGTCTATGGTTTTTATCAATTAAAGATGAAGAAAATCGGTTTGACAGCCCTTCACTGTGACGTCACGAAAACAGTATCCAGGCCTGTAGTATCTCGGAAGCCTCGGCCTAGACCAGAATAGGCCTATAAATAAAAATAACATTTTTGACTTTGAAACTCTAAAGTTGTGTTATAAAGAGTGGAATAAAGTTGTTTGTCTTTTTTTTTCACTAAATATTAGGGGCCTATGGTTTTTATCAATTAAAGATGAAGAAAATTATATTTTTTGTTAAGGGTTTATGCTAATAAAATCATCTAAATAGCCTTCACTTCAAAGATTATGATGGTCAACTTAGCATTCACTTAATTTCCACTTAATGTAACATAATTGGTTCTCCTCATGTTTTTAAATGGAAGCCATCACTGATGCAGTCAACTTAACTTCCACTTAACTTAAAGAACTGTCTAGGGGAGATCTTTCACGTTAAGTGAAAGTACGTGTGTTCTAGCTAGCCAATAATTTTACAGGTCACATCAAAATTGCTATTTGGTGCGTCATCTGTTTGTTTACGGAATACAAACGGCATCCTTGATATAGTTTGTCCACGTCTCGCAAACTCTAAAAAAAATGTCAGCTTCTTGTTACACTTTATTTTGAATATCCAGTAAACTTTTATTGCAAGTACTTTTAGCCTAACCAACCCTAATTGCTTGGATCTCATTTTAGTGAACGACTTGTTTCAGTCCAAATCCATTGTTTGTGTTTTGCTCGAGCTGTTACATTAAGTTGCGTGAATTCTGATCAAACATTAGTTTCTCAAGCTAAGTATAGGTACAGTACCTTAAGTGAAACTCTTGTTTTTTTATCACCGCGTTTTACTATCTGTCAGGTTTTATGCTTATGTACAAATTACGCTTTAGGTTTTAGGGATTAGTAAGGTTCTATTTATAAGTTTACCCACTTTTGCAAGGAGAGAGAATGGAAAACCATTTTGTAAAAACCACTCTCAGTACACTCAACCGAGATTTGCACCTCAATCTCCCTGTCATCAGCAGTCTAGTCTAATGCGAAAGTAACATGTTATGCCAGGATCACGATCAACTTAACATTATGTTAAAGTTAACTTAACATAACTTTAATGTAAAGGATCTCCTCGTGTGTTTAAATGGAAGCGATCACGATACAGTTAACTTAACATAATAGATGTCCTGGGAGGTATTTCATGTTAGTAAGTGAAGTTACATAAAGGGTATCCCGTGATCTAGCCAGCCAATCATTATGCGAGTGATGTCTACAGGGCTATTAACTAATTCAAGTGTTGGTATTATGACCATGGTTTACTCTTGGCTTAAGTTCTGGTGATCAGACATTGAAACAAAATAATTAAACTAAAATAGGAAAGCTAAAACATTCACAGATCATCACTTTACAAATAGTACAAATCACAGATCATACTCAAAAATGAAGATGTTTGGCTCGAGTTGTTAAGTTAAGTTATGTGAATCGTGATCCCACATCTGTTTTCTTAAGTTAAGCGAGCCTTAAGTGAACGTTACGTAAAGTTAAGTTGATCGTGATCCCGTCATTATACCATGTGGCCACCAAAGCGGGCAACCTTAAGTTGATTGTAATTAAAGAATTAGGTAAATTTTGATGTAATTTCATTTCTACCAACTGCACTAAGCCTACTGTATAGTAGGCTAGGTTTAAAAACGCAGGACTGTTATCAGAAGCCCTAAAATGTTGAGGTGGTATTAATAGGACCTAAAAGTATAAATTTAGCTGCTCTTTTTAGCTTCAGTGCTCAATTTTATACAAACTTTGACAGAATCACAGTTAATTTTTAATAAAAATATAGTTTTGTTATCCTTTACCAGGCTAATTCTGGTTTTATCTAAAGACTTTTTATTTACATGCTATCAAACTAAGATTGTAGGCAGCCTATCTAAATATTCTCTGGAAAAAAAATAGCTTTCAAAGGGTTTCTCCTTATTATAATTTTTAAAATGTTCAGCTATGGGGATTTCAATCAGTTGTCATTTTATATGTCTAGAAACGTGAAGTTATGTGCTCTAGTGCTATTGTGGAGAATAACTAAAGAATAAAACTGCTACTTATTCAAACACGCATCAAGTGAGCACGAGAACGTGGCATATTGGTTATTATCCTTGGTTGTGAGGGCACAAGTAGTGTAATCGACATCCTTGATGACAACTTTGGACACTTTTGCATAATGTAAAGGATCTCCTCGTGTGTTTAAATGGAAGCGATCACGATACAGTTAACTTAACATAATAGATGTCCTGGGAGGTCTGGTTTTATCTAAAGACTTTTTATTTACATGCTATCAAACTAAGATTGTAGGCAGCCTATCAAAATATTCTCTGGAAAAAAAATAGCTTTCAAAGGGTTTCTCCTTATTATGATTTTTAAAATGTTCAGCTATGGGGATTTCAATCAGTTGTCATTTTATATGTATAGAAACGTGAAGTTATGTGCTCTAGTGCTATTGTGGAGAATAACAAAAGAATAAAACTGCTACTTATTCAAACACGCATCAAGTGAGCACGAGAACGTGGCATATTGGTTATTAGCCTTGGTTGTGAGGGCACAAGTAGTGTAATCGACATCCTTGATGACAACTTTGGACACTTTTGCATTAATTTTTTTAAGTCCTCAACTATACAATTAACAAGGGTACATACAAGAGACATCTGATATGCTTACATCCTACTTTGGTACATTTTTGTGAACTCAGTTCCTAGATAATAATTTTAGAACAATTTTTAATTTCATAAATATTCCTGTATGGACTAGGTACTACTCTTGAATTATACAAATTAAAAGTGCTCACAATAAGCCTACCTTAAGAATATTTCCTCCTTTAGTTTTTCTAAGAAATGTTTTTGTGGTCGTCATTTTATATAACTTAAAAAAAATAGTTTAAATCATTAATTGGGTAGAATGTAAACAAAAACACGAGTATTATTTTAAACATGTGGAAATCTCCATCTTTATATAAGAAGGGAGGCCAAGGCTATAACAAATAAAGTAGTAGGATTCTATAATTTTTTGTTTAGCATTCGAGCAAAGAAAAATAAGTGTAGTTTATTAACTTATCATTACTATCTAAAATTAAGGTAATTAGGTCGTCATAGGAATCTACGTTAATAAACTAATAAATAATTAAATAAATTTGGGTACATCACTGGGCACTGATATAAACAAAAAAGTTATACAATTAATGGCGATGTCAATAAAATTCGTAATAATATTTTTTTTGAAGTCTGTAATTTGAACAGAAAAAAGTTTACTAAAGATAAATTGAGCCTTTTCACGGAAACAAAGCCATTTGAAGCTTATCAAATGAAAATGCCCGATCCACTTGAAGCATTAAAGAAAGCAAAACTCCCGGTTATGTATGGCGGAATATTACTGATGTTTTATATTGCATTCACAAACAGGTAAAGCCCTAAATTATTAGCACCATGTCTTACTAAGAATTCGGTTAAGCACACGGACCTAAAGTTATTTGGTATTTTAATCCATGGGTAAGTTAAGTACTTGTGGGATTGGCTGAGTTTTGAGCTTGAAAAAGATATAAGATTTAATATTGGGATAGTACGAGCCTAAGGCCGGGTTTTTTATTATTATTTATTTAGTCAATTATTAGAAATGTAATGTTTTCAAGCACTTATATGCACAAAAACATAAGCAAACTTTCAATTATAACAAAAATATTGTGAAAATTTCTAAATCATAAAAAGATGAAAATAAAATAATTAGAAAAAACACCAGAAATAAAGTAGTCCTAATCCTTTAGCTAACTCCAGGACCAATTGAAATATCGATAAAATTGTATCACATGTGCTCTTTGTATATTAAATAATCTATTCACAGCACGATCTGGTTCTTGGCATCACCAAAACCTTAACATAAGGCCTATAACCATACATTATTGGTAGGTAAATGAACATTTTTGGGACCCTCTTCAGTGACTGATCAGTTTAAGGCGTCACTCTTGTGTTAAGACTGGCATGCTAATGCCGGGGAGATAGAGGTTCGAATCCTGGTTGAGTCTTCTGAGGGTGGTTTTCCCTAATTGGTTTCCCACTATCCTTCTACGCAAATGTGGGTAGATTACCTCTCAAATGCTTCCATCCTCATCCCTACCCCACAAGTAATCATGCATATAAACTGGACAGGTAGTATGACGCGATGATTTTTTTTAAATGGGAAAAAGTTCCTTATGTTAATTACATGTAGGCCTCTACCATAAGGGAACTTTCCTAGAACAGTACAGACACCATAGTTAATACCCCAGTAGTGAGTTTGTGTATTTATTTATGTATGCATTTGCATTTATAAGTACTAAGTAGGCCTACATGTTTTTTTAAAAGTAACAAACCTAATTCTTGTAAATGAATAGACAACCTAATTAGTGTTTTATTATGTTGATTGATAAATCTTTTAACAAACTCTAACGAAACAACCAGAAGTAGATTGTCACACATCTCAAATTCGTAGGAAATATTTTAGCACCTGATAATATAATTTGGTGTACACATCTTATAATGTTAAAAAAAACACTAGTTTAACCTAGCCTTAGTTAGTTATTTTTTCAGAATTTGTTTATAAAAAGAGCCAAAATCGGCTCGTATACATATAAACATCCTAATGTAGACATGGTTCATCCACTAACTTGTTACATACATTTAGGAAAGTGAGATCTATTATAGGGTATAAATTTACTTTTCATGTTTGAATCAATAAAAATGTTGATGTTGTTCTTAGAATATTTTTGTTGGAAGGAATTGAAAGATCATGAAAGGTCTAATAGAGTAGGATTTTATAGGACCATGCTTCAAAATAGCAATTAGATGAGTTTTCTAAGCATTTTTTAAAAGAATTTATAGAGGTTTATTTTGTAACTTGTTTTGTTATGATTGAAATTTTGCTTATGTTGATGTTTGTTTAAGTACTAGAAAACATTCAGTTTCCCATAATTTACCGCTGGAGGCTATTGTGAGAGTGATGTATTTAGACCATTTAGCCATCAAAGCAGATAACGTTAAGTAGATTATGATACAGCTATCAAGGAAGCTGGGTGAAAATGCTCTCATAGAATACCAATAGGCTTAATATTCAAACACAGCCAATCTTCTCACCTATGCCTGATTACATTCATCTTGTAGACTGAAATGAGGTGTTGTGACAGGTGGCTCCTGCTTGCACCATCTGCTGGGTAAAAAATATAAAGGAGTTGGAGTTTCTGGTCCTTTTTAACACCAACTTTAGTAATGAGAGAGACATTAGTTGAATAACTTTAGAGAGTCGGTCTACGAAGAATAACCACCAATCCTAGATATTTTAATGCTGCTAAGTCCGGCTTCAATGAAGGGTCAATGTTGAATCTCTCTTGTGACTAATAGCCTGTAAGTGTACTATAGAACGCATCTAACTACACTTCAATTTTCATAAAAAGGGGCTTTTATAAAGTACAAACACACATTTTTGTGAACTAAATTGATAACATAGTACTACATCATAAGTGTTATTTTATAGGTAATGATGATAGCTATCAAAAGCAACAGGTGCAAATTATAATATAAAGCCCTTCCTATTAAAATTGGACAGTAGTTTTATGAGATTTGTTTATCATTCAAATTTTTAAAAAAAATTGTGAATGTTTTTGAACTAATCATGTGTGTACTATTCGTTTCAGGCGAAAATTTATGACCGACTTAGATAGTAAAAGGGCAGAATTGATGAAAGAAAATTCCAGTGAAGAAATATTACTCAGAGAAAGTATTAAAAAGTTGTGGAAATAGCTGACATGCACTCGATATTTGCACCTACAGTCCAAATTTTGTTGAAAGAACCTTATCTGACAGCTAGAAAAAAGTTACTAGCCTACCTATATCTACTTTCACAAATTCATACTCCAAGCAATGTGATTCACAACTGTCACTTTTTGATATATCACTAGTCAAATGTTAGCATTTTTAACACAAAAAATATATGTTTTAATTTCTAAAATATTTCTTACTACTAAAATCCTATGATACTAAACTCAATATTATACCATACTTGTCAATACTTCTGATAACATACTTACTTCCTGATTTGGTATTACACAAAGACTAAATTTTGTCTAAAATGGAATTTGAACCAACGTGGTTTGAGGTTGTATGAAGACCACTACCACTATCACCAAGCTCCCTAAAGGTAGGCTATATGGGTTGAATCTAAATCTTAATTTTATTCCCAAATTTTGAATCCGAATCTTAGACCACATGATAAGTCCAAGTGTTTAATTTTCTCCCATTATTATAATTTTTCCCTTCAATTCTGATTTTGTTCACATCAAGTGGTAAATTAAGACCTCTTTCAGATGAGTGCGTGAGCTGGTTCACTAGAGCCGATACCTTGAGCCTCTATGAAGCTCACTAGAGATGCAGCTCACTTGAGTTTGTAAAAAAACATAACTTGTCGATATTCTACAATGTTTTAATTAATCAGGCGAGACTATCATTTTTAACGCTTATAGTTCAAATTAGAAATTAAAAACTAAATAAAAAATTGTGGGTGTACCCTAGAGTAATTTTAAGAATGAAAAATTGCTGTTTTAAACACTTTCATAAAATTAGAGAAGACGATGTCAAGTTTTTTAAATTATTCCCAGATATCAGTATCATTTATAATCTGTATAATATACTGTTTGCTCAGGAAAAATCATTTTAAAAAAATAAGCGGCAAATTTCCCAACAAGCATTCAGTTGTCTTTGTTTTATTTCCATGATCATTTACAACTTGTGTCCCAAGATGCTGGCCGCAATCTAATTTCTTTGCTAAAGGGTTCTGCTACACTTTCCTTCATCAGATGCAGCTTGAAACACAGTATTCCCTTACTAAACTTCAGCTCACGAAAGGTTGCATAAGATTCAATACCCTACTGGTAGCTTGCTGGTGGTAGGGAAAGCTGGCAGCTGGCTCATGAACTAGAGCCGACACCTCGCTCACACCCAATCATGTACCCTACTGTTAGCTTCACCTCTTGTGAAGCGGCTTGCGTGCGTTTGTCTGAAAGCGTATTAATGGTATGTGATCAGGCCGTTAGGTTTGTCCCGTAATGATGTTGGTCTAGGCCACTATTAAGCGTAGTAATAGCTCAGGCTACAGATTTCAAAAACAAAGTTTTATTTCATTCAAATTTAGAATCTTAGATATCCTTAAGGATTCAAGAGATTAGATAATTTAAGGTGCCTATCCTTTGAATTAATTATTAATAACTTGACTGTTAATTTTGCACACTAATTCGAGCATTGCAGTCATTTGAACTGGTGACTCAAGATTTCCCCTCCAAACAGAGAGTGATAATGTAACCACTTTAACTTATGAACCTATATGTTGGTTGTTGAGGTGGGGATTAAGGAGACGCTAGAAAAGATCAGTGTTTTTGCAGTTTTTATATCACAACTTTTTTTTGTCAAACTTAATCAAATATTGCTTCAGTACAAACATAGTTTAATTCTTTTGTGCATGGTGACCTCAACAGTTCTTGAATATCTGTCAAAGAGGTCCTGGAATTTAATAACAACTTTTTATTTTCATTTAAAAAGTTTGTTATGTAATGCTGCTACGCTCATGCCAATATTTTACTTGTTTTGGCCAAAAAAATGTTTTTCTATTAAAACTGCAAAAGCACTAGTCTTTTTTTGTGTTTTCTACATCCATCTTAACCTCTGAAATATCCAAATATACCAAGGTAAAGTTTAATTTCCATAGAAAGAACCTTATCTGACAGAAAAGTTACTATATCTACTTTTGCGTAAATATCGTCTCATATGATCTATGGCTGTCACTTTTGATAGTTGTTATCAATACCTATAAAATAATACTGGTAATATAGCAATGTGTTGTCAATGTTGAGTGTAAAAAAAGTGTGTTTGTATATTTTAAAACCGCCTTCCTACTATAACTTGATTCGACTATAGTTATCTTGTTTTATGTCATTCAATGCTAAAGCGAGTAAGTTTGATTTAGATACCAGTAGTGGGTGTTTTCAAAGAACTTTCTCTCACTCTCCATTTTTATTAAATTGATGTGACTAGAAGTAGCAAAAGAAAATTCCAATTCTTTATATAACAAATGTGTAAAATATAATAAAATAAAATAACTATGTGAGCCAATATTGTTATCACTATCATAATTTTTTTAATTTGTACATAATAAACTTGTTTTTTTAAATGAATGATTGTCACCTATTTTCTAAAAGCTCTTACTAATTTAAATCCAAACTATACTCCTCTTTGTTTTCTATTTTATTTAAAGTTGGTATGATAGATGCATATTTTGTTTAGCAGCTTCATCCATCGATGTAATGCTGGCTGTTTAAATGTTTTGGAAAGGTAATAATATTTAGAATAGTTTTATTTGCTTTACTAATCAGGAATATCCACAAATTTACAATAATGGGATAAGTATGAGGAAAGTAGAATTTTATAAGAAAAGAATTTTATAAAATTTTATAAAAAGTGTGTGCATTGGTGTTATGAAAAAATGGGAAACTTTTTAGGACAAAACCTTCAGCACACCGGCTAGGATTAAAGCAATTTACCTCACTATCATCAGCAAACTAAATGAGATGATGCATATTAGTTTATTTTAAAGTCTGTTTATTTTGTGCTACTCTATGGTAAGTTATCAACCACAAAGTTAAATTGAGCTTAAGAGCTTATCTCGCAGCTGATTAATTTAGAAATTACTTTAGATACACCATTACAACTGAGACAGAAATTGTATTTAAGTTTGGGGATTTATTACTGGACAAAAACAATATTTAAATGAGATAAGTTTTTTTAAGATGGTTATTCCATTAGTCTGAAGAATAATGTGTTTTAGTGGAGTATGCAGGCTACCATACTATGATGGGATGCCTGGGAACAGCTGTACCACCATCTAGGCTAATATATTTCTGGAAAGGGGCTAGAAAGAGCTATTTAATGAAGTTAAATTTAAGCTAATTAGAACTATGTTATTGAAGTTAATTTGGGGTAGATAATTAAAGGTGTGCTTTGTATAAACCTAATAAAGTGGTAGTCTATGCTTGTCCTCAGAAACTAAGTAGAATATAGATTTATTTTGTTGTCCCCAACTCTCTTGGTAGAGATAACGGCTCTTGCACTCGCCCCTAAAATAAGTATTATCTATATTGTCTTGTTTTCGTATCGGATGTAATAATCTTGTGCATAAAAAGTTAAGCAGCACCGGGTAAGGTCAAGTCCAGAGGAGACAACTTCTTCTCTCAATTCATAAAACTGTTGGCCCTCAAAGGGGCTGATTTCATAAAAGTGTTGGCCTTCAAAAGGACCGATTCCATAAAAGTGTTGGCCCTCAAAAGGACCGATTCCATAAAAATGTTGGCCCTAAAAAGGGCTGATTTAATAAAAACTCTGGACTGAACCAAGAAACATCTTGATTTCTTTTCACTATGTTTATTGTATCACATAAAATAAGGCTCGCCCTTCTTGTTGCGGCCGCATTTCTGTCCCCCTTCGACATACTCATCATCACCCATAAAGATTCGTCCGCTCCGCCAATGGTAAAACAGTTCACTACTGATTGGATAGCGAGATGGACAAGACTTCTCCCATTGGTCGCCAGACCCACACCAAACGGGACAAAGTGTTAGTCATATGTAAATAGTATATAAGCCACAGAAATTGTCAGTATTTAACCGATCCTCAACTATGCGTGTCCCGCTTGGGGCCACCTAGCGGACACGTATATGAGGAGAATGCAGGCGTGTGTCTGAGGATCATTGTGAACGCACCTTGGTATGTTCGGAATGAGACTGCATCGCGACCTGGATATGCCTACCATCAAGGACCACTTCCGTAGGCTGGCGCAGTCCTTCTACGACAGACTTCACGGTGCCACCAATCCTCTTATCCAGGGGCTTGGGAATTACGTCATCGACCCTGGAGGGTGCCATTGACGTCCCAAAGCCCTGCTCAGATAAGCGAGATGTGTCAACAGTGGTTTGGGAGGCTCTCATCCAGCCCCCCATTGAATAATGTCTCCGCACGTAACTCTAAAACCCTTTATTCGGTTTCCCACACTTTTGTTTTCCCCCATTAATATTAATAATATACTTTTCTCTGTTTCAAAACTTCGCGAAATGCGACAACCCGTCTGTCTTAGTATTCGAAACCACACGTTGTGACCAATTGGTCGATACGTGTTGGAACTTGCCTCGTGCTCCAGATCATGCTAATGTGATGTGATGTGAGTAATTAACAACATTCGAGAGAGAGAGACTTGTCTACGAGACTCCGAGGAGGTCGGACGCTTCTGCTGTTCCTGGAGAAGACTACGAGGACACCGGAGAGGAAGCCGACACCAGACAACGAATTTAGTCCCATCCCCCTACACAACAGAGTCTGAGACGGTCTTTGCGGTCTTAAGCTGTGTTGATCCTAACGGTGCCAACCAGTAGCTGAAAGGCATAAAACGCGGCCGGCTGCAAAGCAATACCTTGCAGTCGGTGACCGTCTTGGGGACACTCACAACAACTTACCACAGGGAGGGAGAGCCCCCACTCCCCCCCCCC
>CABFWB010000446.1:278335-302277 GCA_902151455.1 Timema bartmani | reverse complement strand
TCACATCAAAGACTGGACGGCTTAGATCTCTCAGTCACGGGACGAACATTTTGTTTTTTTGAAAAGGTACCAAGGGTATCGGGAGGGGGATCCACATTCCAGTAGATAACCTTGATGCCGAACTTGGTCCAGCTCCATCTCGGCGACACGTCACAAGAACCCAAGACCCGCTGGGGGGCCCCGGAACCACATAAATAACCATTATATCCCCTCCCCTTTCTTTTAACCTGGGACTCTCTGATGAGATGTCACCGACAGTAAAAAAATAACGTGAAATAAAATAAAGATGAAGGGACTAAGGTGGTTACCATATTGTTCCCACGCGCCTTTCTTGAATATTTGTGGTCGAGCGCTCACAGGTCTCGTAGAATAGGGTTTGATCCCCGGTTAGGATTCAGACTTAATTGTCTGTGTGTGTAATGGCTTCCTCGCCAAATTTGAATCTTCCGATTTTATGGGGGTGTGGGGATAGTGGGTTGGAGTCGATTAATGAACAAAACGGCTTAGGGTTGTTAAGATTATAAATGCACTTGGCTTACCATTGATGGAAAGTTCAGGGTTTGAATCCCAGCAAGATAATATGGTGGGGTAGTTTCTATATTTGTTTTTCCCCAGTGTATGATTCCTTTATTCTCTATGAGATAGTATCCCAGCCACTTGTCTTGGGATAGGGAGAAAGAAGATATCATTTAAGGGAAATAAACCTTCACTTGCTTGGTGGAAGAGTGGGAGGTAATTTAGGAAAATATCATCCTCATAACACACAGTAGGAATACGAACCCCAAATCTTTCGTGACGGCAAACTGGACCAGATGAGATATATATCCTTAGTCTGCGTGCCCAGATGTAGATAGCACCATAGCTTTGTGAGGAATTCATAAAAAAATTACTATGTATAGAAAGTAGACTATAAAAAATTTAATATTATTGCTACTTGCTCTCATAATTATTATCGTATTTTTCCTTTGGACATTTCGCATCTAAGGACGTTGCATGGAACTAATAACACTTAGAACTAGATTTTAATTAATGGGTTTTATTTTTGGAGTATTGGTAAACCTGTAGCTACAATAAGAAAAATACTAGTATAAAAGTAGGTTTAATATGTTACAACATGCACTGATAGTAGCAGTTATGGTGATAGGGTTTCTTGCGCTTCGAGTGTGTTGTCAGCAGGATTAGATATAAAGACTTACAAGCCAACTTAAATTATGACGGGAAGCTACGTCCAAAACTACACATCCAGTCCTATCACTTAGATATTTACTAATTTGATAGCAGGACTTATAAACTAACTTAACCTAAGCTAATAACTATATTACTAAACAAGTAGAGTATAAGAACGAATCCGTATACAAATAAAGTAGTAAATATATTAATGGGCAGCACCCGGAATCGACCCAAAATCATCTAGACTTATGATCAACTACTTATCCCCGAGAACGGGTTTTTTATCTCCCTTTCCTTTCTTTCAAGTATGGAGAAGGCTTCTTGTATCTGCAATATCATTAACTTGTTGTTTTTTTAAAACCAGATAAATCGCGCTGTTCAGTCATAAAATACGCCAAGACATGAAAGGTCGTAACAAGACTAGAAATCTCAATGTCGCCCGCCCATCGGAGCAAGTATTGCGAAGACAGCCAGTGGATGATTCATTTTACGCGCTACAACCGATGGATCCGTCCGCACCGGTGGTGACACGGTCTAAGCAGACGAGTTCGTAATAGACTGAATTGCCGTTAACGGGGGAGGTCAATATTCTAAACTCAGCCGGGTGCATCTGTGGGAGGAGAATTAAGGGTTGTTCCACATGATTTTACCATCACCTCTTCAAGCTAATGCGGGTTCATTCATTATAACTTGCCTCCTCATCCCTGCCTCAAGGTAGAAACTTTCTACACCAAAATATAAACTAATACCACATTAAATTCAAATGCACTTTTTTTAAAGGCTTTAAGCGATAAATAAGTAATAATATTATTTTTATTTATTCGTAATAATATTACATACTAGAAGTACCCGGGAAACGTTTTTCTTTGCTTCAAACAGAAAGAAAATAAATCTTTTCACTTTATTTATTCCAACTCAGTTTTTAATTAATTAAAAAAAAAATCAAATTTTAAAATTCCGGCATCGAGGTGCATATTTTCGTGCACATGAGCTACTGATTTTTAAAATTTCAGCCCTCTGCTTGCGATAGATATTGCGCAACGCTCGTGACAGACAGAGAGACAAGCTCTTCATTTTATTATTATCATCGATGATTTATTGTAATTCACGCAACATACAGCATAGGCAGTCGTATGATTCACATAGCTGTGACCGGCTATTTCCACGGCATGTGATGTTAGCAATAATACTCTATGGTACTGTTCAGTTAAGAATCACACATTATTATTTAAGGTATAATTGATTTGGTCCACCCGTCTTCCCCTCCAAAATTCAATTCTAGTTACGCGCCATTCTAGTAATGTTATATCTGTATAAAATTACTATCACATTTTTTTTATTGAAAATAGAACCTACTAATAATTTTAAGGTAGGTCCCTCAATAATATTTACTTTATAACCATAATGTGTCTATCCAGTGAGCACAATTAATGTTTATCAAACCAAAATGGATGGTACAGGGCACCGACCAGAATTTCTCCCTTGTTTATTTTAAAATAGACATTTACTAAAAACGCACAAGATTTGTGAAAGGAAATAATAGTTTAGGTATTTATACATTGTTGTAGAAACATTACACCAAAGATCAGAAATGAAATAATATACATTGTTACTTAATCTATGGCACTAGGAACTAGGAACACTGTTCCAGGAAAATTGAAAAAAAGGGAAACATCTTTGGTACAACAAAGAACATAAGAATCAAATTCATTTTCAAAAACCTGAATTAAAAAGTATTTATTGTTTATACCTCAGAAACTATTGGTTTTGGAAAGATATATTTTAAAGAAAACATTTTGATCTTTAATAGCCTACTACAATTTTATATTGAAAAGTTATTTTGTATCTTAAGTAATTGCGGAGAAATTATCAAAATTGGAAAATGTCCCTCGTGCAAAGTACTCTCAAATTAATTTTCGTGAGAAAATGAGAATTTTCATCTTATTTATAATAATAAACAGTGTCTAGATATAACATTTATTCAAAATCGTTAAAGTGAATTTCGAGAAAATTTACCTTTTCTCTTTTCGCCCTTAGTAAACTACTCTTAAAATTAGGGTTAGATATCTAATTTCAAAAACCTCTAGAGGGAACATTATGAAAACCTCAGAAACAAAGTTTTAGCCCAATCTGTAAAATAGTTTCGGCTCTAGCCCTAGGTACAGAGACGGTATCACGAAAACTACTTTTTTGGTTTCAGGGGATCATGAAATGTTGACATTTATTAAAAAAAACTCGAGTTTGATTTTTTGACAATCACAATATTTTCTCTCTGAGGTGTCGAGGGAAAGTAAAAATGCTGTAAAATGTTAAAAACAATTAAAAACTAGCCTCAGTACCATTAATTTTCAAATATTGAACACAGGCTTTTATTAACTTATGTTTATCTTTTGAATATCGATTTATGGTCATTTTACGGACGAAAGTATCAGTGTAACAATTGAAATGGGCTCAAGTAATGGGTANATTTATGGTCATTTTACGGACGAAAGTATCAGTGTAACAATTGAAATGGGCTCAAGTAATGGGTAGCCTCTTCTCAAGACATAAAAATAAATCAATTGTAAGACAAAGTTGTACAAACTTTCTTATGTCTTGATTTTTTTTTTTTTTTCAAAATTGGGTTTTTAGTAAACTACCCCGTAAGCTGTCCTCGGGAAAACAAACATATCGTCTTGTTAATTAATCATGATAAAAAATTCTTTATAACTATACATTTTAAACAAATTTGTTTCAAACTTTATTTTAATTTCAAATTTTCAAAGATCAATCATTTTTAAGCCCCCCTAAATTTGTTAATATTTGTAAAAATAAAGATTGTGTCATATTTATTGGGAAAAACCATTCTCAGTTACCCAAATCAAACTAAATTTTAAAGATCATTTTCGAATATTTTTTTAATTTTCTAGAATCTGTCATAAATAAACAACACCTAGACTATATTAATTTTTAATTCAGAAAAATAATATTTTAGGTTTTATTTTTTACCATTTTAAATAATCTCCAATTACAAGTTTTGAACAAAATTGTAAATTTTTTGAAAAACATTTGAATTGTTTAGTAAACCGTAAAAGCAATTTTTTTTTAATTTTTCAAATATCACTCATTATCAGACTACCTTCAAACAATTTTTTAAGAAAAACAAAATGTTAATATTATTTATCACGAAAAAAATTCAAAGATTTACATTTTAACCAAATCATCAGAGCCATTTTTAAAAGGTTTCAAATTTATCAAAAATCAGTCATCAGTAAACTACTCTTAAATAAATGTTTCCCTAAAAACAAGATAACTGTTATTTGTCATGTGAAACACTACCCATTTATTAATTCAAACAAAATTGTTAAAACCATTTTAGAAAAAAAATTAAAATCCTCCAAAATCAATCAACTAATCTTAACTAAGGTTTTCCCAATTTTTTTTGGTTTGGGCCTCATTAAGCTTCAAGACTCATCATTATCTAGAGGTCTAAAATGCTCACGTTTACAATTCTCTTCATACGAGAGTAGCTAAAATATGGGGCACTAAAGCATTGGCTATATTTTAAGAACAGGTTTAATACTAAATATTCAAAGCGTTAAGCCCCTATGCACCTTAAAAGTACTCCTTAAAATCCCCAATAGTTATATAATATAGAAATAATAGTTTGTATTCCACCCTTTCCCCACAAAGTATATTTCTGTGTACGCCACTGCAGGGTAAAAACTTCTTGTCGTATTTTAATGACGTTCTTGTGTATCGCGCCAAAGGAAGCTTCGGTATGGGCCAATCCCCCTTGCCCCCGTGGAGTCGGCTGCTATTCTCTAAGACACAACTATCTCTGACTGGATGCTGGGGAGGGGGGTTTTATGGGAGTAGGGGAAGAGAGGAGGAGGGGGGATATTTTTCACTGATAAACATCTTAAATTATGGGAAATAAGGATAGCTTATGAGAAATATGGTGGCTCTAGAATAGACGATTCTACGCGAGA
The DNA here is from genome assembly GCA_902151455.1 of Timema bartmani. Lineage (NCBI taxonomy): Eukaryota > Metazoa > Arthropoda > Insecta > Phasmatodea > Timematidae > Timema > Timema bartmani. The sequence goes on along the minus strand of CABFWB010000446.1, from coordinate 297,136 downwards.
TAATTTTATTGGTGTTCTGAAAAATTTATGTATGAGAACACTGGCTAGCCACATTTATATTTTCTTTTTATTAAAGGCATTGATTTTTACTTTCGCGAATAAAAAAAAATAGCTTAATAAAGTAGCACTCCTGTTTTAATATATTTTCTGTTATAAATAAAACCTCTGCGTAACTTCACAAATAAGTTTTTTTTGTGTATAAATACACATATATTGTACAAGGTGTCAGCTACACACCTACAACAAAGCTATAAATTTAACTAAAATTTGTAGTTGAATGTTAGGTTTTGTCAAACAACTAATTCTTGTACTAAGCCCCATCGATGAATGTGGAAAATATACCTTAGTTCTTGGTTTCTTAAGGGCCAATTTCACCTTTTAAATTATAGGAAAAAGAACTTAAAGCTGATGTTACTTAAACGCCTCTTTTCTCTTGGCCACACCAAAGAAGTTTCGTCTCACCTTCAAAATAAAATATCTTGTTTAAGTGGACTAGAAATGTTGTAAAATGTCTCTCTCTTTTTGAGTAGAATTCACAGCATTAAAACATGTTCACCTGCATAATCCTTTTCGTAATAAGTTAATAACCATAATCGTATGATTTACAACTTTGGTTATTTCGTATGGTGAAAACTTTTTCTCTTTTTCCTCCCCCCGTCTTTATTCTATAATTATTCATAGCGTCACAACATTTTATTTTATTCTCATTTGAATTACAAAAAACAAAAAAACAAAAAATAGAGCTGTATGGGTAAATGAGTATAGTATTTTATAAATGAGTTTATTTAATATACATTTTATAAATACATATGAATTATAAATTAAACTAACGGAATAGTACACCTAATATAATAGGTAGTACCATATAACCTGGATATCTACTAATTGGATAGCAGGACAAATCTGTTTGCCTACAGTAAATGTATTCATCAACATCACCCGTAATCGAACCATGGTCTTCTAGACTCGTGGTCTATCTCTTTAACCTCTGAGCCATGGAAACGGCCAATAACACAGATAAATATATTATATCCACCAAGACCAACGAATTAAATTTAGGAAGTAATGGCCTTAATTTGTGTTTATTTTGTGGGAATAAAATATCACATATTGTATTTAATATTTATGTGTCCACATTCGTTTACTGAATAAATCATTGGACGTGGCTTGTAATTACACTCACAGAGTTGGCGCCATGTATCAAAACAGACTGAGTTGGATTAAAAAAAAACAGTTGGACGAGTGAAAGACTGCTTTTAGTATAAACACATTTTTGTTTAAATTATAAAATTGAAAACAAATTTGGACATCCTCTCAAAACACAGTTGAATATTATGCAAACCTATGCAAGGTTGGACGCACGGATAGTGTGTCGGACGTCTCAGAATCCATCTCAAACATCTTGGGTTTGAATTCAAAAGTCACGAGTCAGTTATTAGTATTTAATATTTTTTCTCCACTGTGTTTCACTAACCATAGATAGGTAAAGTTTGGAGAAAATCTACCCGCGTTTTCGTATTGGTAAATTTGTGAGCCATTCAGAGACAAGTAGCCTCAATACCCCTGGTAGGGATTCAAACTCCAACCTCTCCGTCACCTCTAAACCACATCAGATGAGACTAACGCCTTAGTCTATGTGCTAACAAATAAGAGGGGAAAACATTTTGAATCTTTCTGAACGTGTAAATATGTCCATAATTATGTAATAATAATAATAATAATAATAATAATAATAATATTTTATTACATCCTAGTTAGGTAGAATTAAGGTTAAGCCTCTCAATTTTAAATTTCTTTTAATATTTTAGTTTTTTAAGAAAACTACATAGTGTGCTTTCTAAAACCATGAGTTCATGGTTTTAAAATAAGCAATTAAGTAGACAATACTTGCATTTTTATATGTCCCCATATGTTTCCTAAATTTCTCCAGTCCCGTACCCCGTAACAATACTCGTTTTACATTGAGTTTCCTTTGAAAGTGGATGTAACACTAATGTAATTCCAGCGTTGTTTTGAACGTAACAACCTAAAGTTACCGGTATTGAATTGTATTTTTCACGCATTATTTTAGTTTATCCATACTTAAAGGGCAGCTAGAATCATAAAATTTGGCACGCTTATGGCAATTGGATGTGCCAATATGCCAGCCAAATTTTATGATTCTAGCTATCCCATAAGTGTGCCAGAAAATCAAAAAAATTGTGGAAAATGTGCTAAAGTACCTAAAATCAAAAAATATCTATCTAAGGTATAACCGATGGAGATACGACAAAAAGTAATAGTACCAAACTTGTGGATCTCGCCAAATCCGTAGCTGTTTGTGCAATCCGTTTTTTGATAGGTCTTACCGTTTAGCCACAAGAGACATCCAAAGATAGGTCCGCACAGATTTTAAAGCTACTCCGCCATTTGGAATTTTTTTTCGAGGGTTAAAAACTAATTTTTTTAACTTTTTGGAATTTTACCGTCGGTTACAGGCTAGAAGCTATAAGCTTGCCAAATTTCAAGTTTCTAGCTCATCTGGAAGTGAGTGAGTCAGCCATGTGGTTTTATAGTAGTATAATATATATAGCTATCTTCCGATTATCCGTGGTAATGGAGGTGACGAGTGTCGTGGATAACCCAAAATAGCGGATAATCCGCATATCTAGTAAAACAAGAGATTGTAGCACATTCATTTCAACCTAGTACTCACCTATCGTGATTGCTTTTATGAACACATCATTATATTTCACGTACTAAGATAATAAAAAAACCCAGTTTAAATCAATGTACAGTACACCCAAAATAGACACATCACTTAAAAAGTTTATATCAGTCTTCTGCTTCATTGCAGCTGCTTCCTTTTTCCTTATTCTGCTGTGTATTTTCCGTAACATCAGTTTGTCAGAAAGGAGCGTGTCATTTTCCTGGTCAGATAACTAAGTAGGTTATGAATCCATTCCAGTGCAGTAACCGTTTCATAAACTTATTGCCACTCTTCCCTAGGGATTTACTGAGTACAACAGTCGGTAGCCCTGTATTTTACATCAACATACCCTGCTGTTAGCGATGCCGCGGAAAACTCAATTCAAGAAGTTCATTTGTCCTCACGAGGCTGAGTTTGACCCCGTTCCAGACCCACAGATACATTTTGGAAGAGCCGGGGATCGAATATGTGTTTATATATTTTAAAAAAATCTACTAACTTGTAAAGTATACGTGGTCATTTCAAATTTTAACCAAGCTTTAATTGCAATCCCATTCGGGCTATACGCTTATGTACTAATTACTCTAAGGAATTTGTGATGAGGAAGGGTGAATATAGAGGAAGTGTATTCACATTTGCATGGAAAAATAGTGGTAGGCCATTTAGGAAAATTCACCCTCAATACACCTGACTAAGATCGAACCATGATCTCCCCGTCATCGGCAGTCTATTCTATTGCGAGAGTAGCGCCTTTGACCATGTGGCCACCAAAGCTGGTTTCGGTATTTAGTTTATAGAACTTACTATTCTTAAAAAATATATGTTTTCAATAATAGAACTAAGTGGTTCACCGCGCACCCCTGGTGATACGAGTACCACAGTTTGGGAAATACTGAACTGGACCGTATTTATATTAAATATTAAGCACTAAAATTTCAATTATTGTAAAACTTTATTTGTAGAAAAAATGCAAATACTGGGAAAGGTCTTAAACAATGTTGGTTTTAAAATTAAGAACTGGTAATTTTGAAAATTATTTAAGTTTTTCTGAAGAAGAAAAAAAAACCACATAAATAATTCAAAAGAGTTATTGTAGGTGCAGTTTCCAAGACGTAAGAAACTTGAAACCATTCTTGGGCACATTTTTGAAGACGATAAATTGATGTCAAAACAAGATACAAGTTAGCGGTGATATTTCATAGGATAACTGGATAACTATTCATTACGCGGGAAACATAAATTGCGTCCTTGCATCCATTTATTCCGGATAATCTGAGTTCTGAGAAACAGCTGCTTATTTTCAACAGGACCGCGATTTCTTGCGGTGAAAAGGAATTTCGTACACAGTTTAATGTTACTTCATTACAAAAATACAAGTCTCAGTTTTTATCCAGCTCATAGTCTAGATTTAAACTTCGAAAATACATTAAAACAAATAAAATAATGCTAAGGAATGTACAAAGCATTGTTAAAATACATATATTTATATCCGCATCGGTGATGGCATGGTCTAACGCGTCACTCTTGTGTTAGACTCGATTGGCGGTGACGTGAAGATCAGGGTTCGAATCCTTACCGGGCGTACTGAGGGTTGTTTTCCCTAAATGGCTTACCACTATCTCTCCACGGAAATGCGGGTACATATCCTCTAAAAGTATACCTTCCGCATACCTATTACACTATCTTTATTAATGTATGCGTATATCCCAGATGGGTAGGTAGACGCGTTTTTTTAATTGTTGGATTACGTATTGAACTCAAATTACAGTTTTAAAAGCTTCCAAATAGAATCTAGAGCCATCCAAGTTTCAAGAAATGTTTCTCTATGTATGAGAAAAGGACAAATCAAACTCTATTAGCTGGCTTTACTCGACACAAAATGTCTCAAAAGACTGTGTGACCACAGAAAACACCTAGTTGTGTAGATAATACAGCTCGATACAGGCGTAGCATCGTAGTGCAATTTTCTGTATTCTACTTTATAAAAAAGGGGCATTTAAGAGCAATGAAAACGTTTTACCATGGTTAAAAAATACAACAAAATTTAAAAATAGTTATTTTAAAATGAAACAACTTTTTTAACTGATTCCAGTTTCATTGTATCAAGTGGAAGCCACAGAAAATCGAATTTCAATACTCTTTTTTTNGGACAAAGATGCGCCTCTTTTCTCATTGATTATATATCATTGTATATTATTTTATGCGTGTTCTTATGTGGAGTGGTGATGATACAATGTACATTATTCCGTTCAGAAATCTTACGAGTTTATAGAAAGAGAGAGAAAGTCTGTGCGGTGTGCCGTACCATTTATTTTGTTCGATCGCAATTCGCAAGTGTGTACCTAGTTCCCAGATAATCAGACGTGAGATGTGATCTTAAGGCGACCACTTACGTTGCATGTAGCATAGATTACAACTATACATAGATTGATAGGTTGTCGACCTCATTGTTTTGAATGATTTCCTTGTTAGTATCGGAGATAACAATACACATAAAGTTGATTATCGACAGACAGCTGCAAACAAATAGTTCATTTTAATACAAACAATGTAGAGATAGCAACTGTAAATTTTAACCATTCATTAGTAACATAGTTGGTTAGGAGGTTCATGCATTGTTTATAAATTAGGTATGTGCAAGAACCACTTTTTCATTTCGAGACAATATCGAGACGAGGATATGAAAACATTTCGAAACGCTAGAAAGAGACAGTAAACTTGTTTTGAAAGTACAAAAATATAACTAATGTATATTAAAGTAAATAGTTTAGCTCTATAGAGTTGGTTTTGACATTTTGGCTGGCGCTTACTTTGTATTATCTTATACAGGGTGATTCACTCAGGACTGAATACTTATTATGTGGAATATTAGATGATTGTGGGCGGTGGGTACTTCTAGCATCTTCAATGAGACATTCTTCTGGTTATGGGTCATGGTATGCTTTACATTATTCATATATGACTTTTCAATCATGTCTTGGTAAAAAAAAAAAAGGTGTTCAGTACCGAGTGAGTGATCCTGAAGTTCATTCAAACAATTAAGATATAACGCACGCACATTTTAGATGAAATTAATAAAATTGTGATAATTACAATGTATACCATTTATAATTTAATTTTGAGGTGTAACAGTTGATATTGATAAACAATATTTTATAACAACAACATTTCTTAATGAAGACTGTTTTTTGGGGAAAAGAAATGCCTATTTTCGGGAAGTCTCTGTTTGGTTTGTAAATAAGATTAAAGCAGTTTTTTTTAAAAAAAATTTATTTCTCTAATTTTCGAGATTCATTTTTAACTTTCCGAAACGAGATCGAGGATTTTTTTTCTCATCTGCTCAAAATATTTTCGAGTCTTACACATCGCTACTGTAAATGTATTAAATAATGTCAATGTTCTTTCATTTTCTTTCTTTCTTTCTTTATTGTCTTTATTTTGCAACATTTTGGCGAAGTTAAGGCTAGTTTACCTTGTATTACAGTTAACCAATTAAACCAAACAAGCTTATAATAACAATAGTGATTATAAAATGATTGTCTAAAATTTCAAATATAATCGTTAGATTACCTCCACCCATTCTTCCATTCATTTCTTGATTCATACAATTTACAATTACTCCAGCATTTACTTGTAAACAGTTTTATTTGAAATGTTTACAATAGAATGAAGAGCTAGATTCTCCTAGAAATAATATTTCGTTTGACTGCTGTTTTGAAAGCAGCCAACCCAGTCGAGTCTCTTACTGTGGGAGGAAGCGCATTCCACGCCCGTGATGCTGCGACTGTGAATGAACGGGAATAAGATTCAGATTTGTGAATAGGGATGCTTATAAGGGTAGAGTTTTTAGCACGTGTATTAAGGTGGTGCTAATTTTTTAGTAGTTTAAAATTGGTTGCTAAGTAATGCTGTGAGGAAGTCTGTAATGTCTTGTGTAGGAGACTAAGGGAGTGAAGTGTCCACCATTTATTTAGTCTTAACCACTTCAGTTTGTCAAAGTATTTAGAGCTGTGGTCTTGATACTTAAGATTGTAAATAAATCTAATGCATGTATTCTGTAGTCGCTGTAGTCTTTGTGCAAGCTCTCCAGTTAGGTCACTATAAACAATGTCACAATAGTCCAAGTATAGGAATAACAATCTTTGGATGAGCATAACTTTAAGAAAGAGACGGAAGAAAGTTTTTGACCCTTTTTAGGGTATGAAGAGCAGCATAGGTTTTTTTGACAAGTATGTGGTAATTTGATTTGTCTAGGTGAGATTTGCATTCATTAGTATGCCTAGATTATTTGTTTGTGCATTAAATGGTATAACACTGTTATTAAGTAAAATAGTGGAAAGGGTAGAGCTATTTACTTTAGACAAGAGCCTTGATATCCCGATAAGCATTGCTTGTGATTTAGTGGAGTTAAGCTGCAGCCCGTTACATCGTGACAGTGAAGAGATTGCTCTCAAGTCCGGATTCAATTTACCTATAGTTGTAGGTAAGTTCTCAGTACTATCCGAAAGATACATTTGTAAATCATCTGCGTAGAGGTGATACCTACAGTAGTGTTTGACGGGTATGAGGGTCCACCAAACACTAAAGCGGAGGAGCAGAAGTACCGGAGAAGCAAGAAAACCTCTGTAGATTTATCAATAGATCTTGACATGGTTTCCACATCCTCTCAGGAAGAGTTTCTAGCAAATTGCAAAAATAAATATAGTTTTATCAAACTTCTAACACCCATCCTACGGAATTGTGTCATCTTGGTCCAGTTAGCAAGCGAAGATGTAGATTGTCTCATTGTTTCGACAGCCATTGAGTTATCAGCTGGGAAACCTGTAGCAGTTATAGTAACTGATACCATGCTAGCTGTGCATGCACTTTCAAGCAGTAAGCTCTCTCTCCTAGTTCCTGTAAAAACAGGCAAACCTGATAAGATTCACAGTATCATGGAGCTTCAAGAAGATCTAGGTCCTCTAAATAACACCCCCCTGTTTACTCATGCAATGACAGGTTGTGTTGTGAAATCCATCCTTTTCAGAAAAGGAAAGAAATTGGCTTCTGACCTCCTCCAAAATGATAAAGAGCTGTCCAGGAAGGTGCTGATTTACAATGATCCTTCTGCTACTCCTGATGAAGTAGCTTCATTTTATTTTGTCTCTGTACAAAAAATAAAACTGCAACTCCCTATACGAGCTGCATTATAAATATGTGTCCAAACTGTAGCTCATCAGGCTCTGCTACTTTCGACATCGCCGTGCTTCCACCTACCAGTGCTGCTGCCCATCAACACTCACTTAGAGTGTATCTGCAGGTGCAACAGTGGTTAGATAATCTGCTCACACCAACAGACTGGGGCTGGCAGCTTACTGGAAAGGTAAATATATTATTAAAAAGGCATTTTTTTTGTTGCTTACATTTTAATTTATTATATTTAAATTCATATAATATATTTGAGAGAAAATTGCAAAATTTCGAATTATTCGTCTTGTTGTGTTAATAGGAGCTTGTTCCTGCCATGCCATTTCTCCCTCCAGTCCCAGAAAAGCTCTTGCATCTCATCTTATCTGTTGTGGCTGCAAGAAAGGTTGCGAATGTAAGAAGAGCAGGCTGGTGTGCTCTACTATGTGTCGCTGTTCGGGAGAAGTATACAGCAACTACCCTTCACCGTCTATCACTATGGATAGTGAAGAAAACGTGGACGACCTAATTAGTATATGTTGAAAAATAATCTCTAATATTAAATTTATTAACGAGGTGAGAGAATTGTATGTGTTAACTTTAAGAAATTCACTTGGGGATGAATTTAGCTGGGACACGAGTGAAACTCATTTTTATTTATGCCTTGGAGGGCTAATTTACTAGTGCATTTTTGACCTTTTGGATCTTCTACCATAAAAGCCAAGCGTCGGACTTTAGGAGACTTTTGATATGTTGTAAAGCATGTGATTCTGAGTCGATCCTGAAATTTTCAGTGGTCCGCTAATTTTTTCCCGCTTTAAAACAATTTATAAGTACGGTACTTATGGACTTTTTGATCTTTGGGGTCTTCTACCAAATAATCCAAACCTCGGACTTTAAGGGACTTTTCAATATGTTGTAAAGCATATAATTCTGAGTCAATCCTGAAATTTTCTGCTTTCTTATAATTGTTTCCCACCTTAAAATAATGTATTAGTATTTATGGACTTTTTGAACTTTGGGGTCTTCTGCCATAAAATCCATGCCTCGAACTTTTAGGGACTTTTTATGTGTTGTTAAGTATATAATTCTGAGTCTATCCTGAAATTTCTAGCGTTCTTCTAATTTTTGCACGCTTTAAAATAATTTTTAGGTATTTATGGACTTTTAGAACTTCGGGGTCTTCTAAAAAAAAAAGCCAAGCCTAGGATTTTAGGGGACTCTTGATATGTTGTAAGGCATGTAATTTTGAGCTGATCTTGAAATTTTCAGCTTTCTCCGAATTTTGTCCGGGTTTACCTGTTTTTTTGACAAAATTCCTAGACTACTAGTGTTGCTGCATTTCGCTTGTCCATCGCAAGCTGTATATCATCAGTTTCCTTAATGAGAGGTACTGTACGTGTGCCATGTGCAGGCCGGAAGCCAGATTGGCAATCAGTAAGTAGATGGTTATTGTTTACATATTTATAAATCTTTCTCTTTACAATATTTATCATTCAATTTTACGAATAAACTTCTTCTTAAAGATTATGTCTCTATAGAAAGATTCTGATAAGAAGGACCTTTTAGAAAATACAAACATACTTTTTTTGTGGTCAGAATTGATAACATCCTAAACCCTGATTTTTATATGACCTTTCGACCACCAACATCATTTGAATTTCACTAAAATTTGGCATTCTAGAAATATCTTATTTTATTTATTAATTATGATTTTCTTCTAAAGAGTTATCAAGAGCTTACAGTAATTCTTACTTTTTGATTACTGTATAGTTTGTCTTTACATTATTAATTAAATGGACCAAGCATGTAAATACAATTGTATTATTTATATTTCCGTAACTGTGGCAGCATGAGTTTCTAGTTTTCAATAAACAGGCTACTTAATGACATTGTCTATCTGTGACGTCACGTTATAATGTATCTACGTCTTATTTAGCGAGTCTTAGAGATATAACGTTGAAACAAAAAACCTAAATTCTTAAGTAATTCAAAAAATAGTTCTACAGTGTTACAAGATAATTATTTTATTCCTAAGTAGTTTTTGTAAACGTATTTTTTTTTATAAATCCTCTACAACTTAGGCTATTTGGTTTGGTCACGAAAATGCTATGTTGGAGTCTTCCTACCAAGATGTGGATTTAAAAAGTACGTGGTAGCATGTATCTATTTAGAAGAAGAAACAAGAAAAAGGTAAAATTAAAAAGCATGTCAATGTTTTCAAGGCGAAAATATTAAAGTTACTGCATAAACCCGTCAGAGGAAGAGGGAAAGGGTTATCAGCAGATAGACAAGAGTCCTTTCAGGATGAGCTTCTCATTTTCTTCCCTCTCTTTCTATTTTGTACATTGGCGTATAGATGTGATAGTGTTTAGACTGTTTAAGTGCGTCAAGTTAAGATGCAACCCGCTTTGCAAAATAGCTTCGAAATCTCCAAGTAGGCAAAGTAGTTAATAGGATCAGACTGTATGTCAGTATTAGTACAACTATTTTTCAAACTTGACCCCTGCAAATCATATTACTTGACTTATAAATACATGAAATTAGAGCTAGTAGTTTTTATAACCGTCAGATATGATTCTCCTACGAAAACTGGACCGTTCTTTAGTTCCTCTTTCAACGTTTTCTTTATAAGGTCGCGACCGCCAAGGGCAGGTAGTTGAATGGAATGTTCAACTCAATGAAACTCAGATAGAATAGAAAGCTCGTGAAGTGTGTTGATTCAAGACTGGATCTGAGGGAAAGCGAGAGAGACGATTGTTATAATATTTGGTCGATTGAAAATGAACACGACGTGTCTGATTACTCGAATTACTTTTAAAACCAGAATCACTGGTGGCGTGGTCTATGACGTCAGTCTCATAGTAGCAAAGGTTGTATTAGGTAAAGTTTTTTTGTGCACCCAGTCTTAATATTCGTTCGGGTTAGTCGCATATATACACTATTAGCTAAGGAGAGAGGAAATTTGAAATTAGAGGACATTTTTACAAAATTTTCATGGAGGGAGTTGAGAAAACACCTAGAAAAAAGCCACTCTCAGTACATCCGACCGAGATTCGAGACTCGATCTCCCAATCACCAGCAATCCAGTCTATCTCTAAAGTCACTCCTACACCATGTGACCACCAAAGTAGTTCTTAGATTAAGTTGGTTTCTAAGTTTCACGATGAACGTTTCGGTTAACTACTCTAATGCCCTACATACATGGGTAGTGTTTTCATACTAAATTCAGTAGATAAACTTGTACTGAAATAAGAATGATGGAGACTATCACGAAACTATCCTTGACTAACATTAGTACTGGTTTTACCCCTGTTTTGGAAATTGTTAACGTAACAAAGCAAACTGGATCGGACACATCCTTAGGAGGAACTGTCTTCTCCACGACGCTATAGAAGGAAAGAATGAGGGAAAGAGGGACTTATGAATAAGGAATATTCAAATACTGGATTAGATGACTTGAAGGAAAGAAGAACATTTTGGGAGCTTAAGGAGGAGGCAGAGGGGCACATTGGTAGTCTAAGTTCACTTAAAAAATGAATAGACCTGTCGTGAGACAGAACACCTAATAATAATAATAATAATAATAATAATAATAATAATAATAATAAACCAAAATATAATTTATTTAAGAAAATTGTTTGTGCATATAAAAATTAAAACTTAAGAGTATATTTTGAGAAAAACTCGCTTATTAAACAAATTAATAAAGCTATAGAATACATTAATTAAAACTAGAGATGGGATTGTCGAATCCTCAATTCCTGGAATCTCAAGGTATTTGAGAGATTAGAGATTCGTAAATATCTCAACAACAAGAAAAGATTCTTGAAAACAATAAATATTAAGACCTTGACTTCAAATAACAATTTTAAGCAATTAGTAAAAGGAATTATATAAACTTGTGTTGGAAGAGTAACAAAATCACAAAAAATGACAAAATTATATTATAAATTTACTAAAAAATTGTTATCTTTATTTTTTTATGATGTAATAGACATTACAAACAAAATATATTTTGTCAGTGGCACCAAGCCTTAAAAGCTTTTTTAAATTAAATTTCTAATATATTTACTACTTCAACCAAAATTGAACATTTTTAAGGATTCGAGAATTTGAATTTGGATTTGAGATTATGATTAGAGAAACATAGGATTCGACTCATCTATAATTAAAACCACTTACCTCAAGCCTTATTTTTGATATATATAAACAAAGATGTTTTGTTTTACAAGTATTACTTCTGCGCATGCGCCTATGATTGAATATATCTGTCAACTACGAACTGTACTATCACCAAACGACACTCAAGTTTCCATGATAACTACTTGTTTCGCTAATAATCCCATTCAAGGTAATAGTTGACGTCTAATGAATTAATTACGAAATCACTCCTCCGCCCCCATGTGTACGGGACATAAGTAAACGGAATATAAAACAATAAATCCTCCTGGAAGCTCATCCAACCCACCAGTCAAAACGTAACGACAAACAGTTTTTTTATATACAAGAACTAATGATGACCAATTTTGGAACGGAATAAACGGGAATGAATCTAAATCCCGGTACACACTACACAAAAAGTTGTACAAGAAATTGTAACCTAAAGATGGCGTCGTGTGAAACCAAAGAACGTACAAGATTGCTTTGCATAACTTAATGTATACAATTTCAGGGAATAAAACACGTTCTTTACCGGTCATTTTTACTTTATAACATTTGGATTCTTAAAAATAAATAGCCCCCTGCCCCCCTATCTGCCAGACGTGAACTAATGGACCATATGATAACCAGGACCCGGAAGTCGATGCCCTTAAAAACGCTAAAAATGCACTTTAAAATGGTGTATTTATGCTCAACTATCCCTTAAAAACTTAAAATATGTACATAAAAACCCATTTATTGTATTCTCAAAAATACAAACGTTGCTCTTAAACAAAAACCATTCAAAATAAAAATTTGTTCTTTTTGTCTGCTTATGGTAATGGATGTGAAATTCTGCAAAATAAGAAACTAATAATAAATTGTATGGCCAATATACCTATTAATAATAACTTACTTAATACTGTTCTGTCAGAAAACATTTGGTTATACTCATTGTTTCATGTCTGGCCGTACTTATAATTACACGAAAAAACCAATGCTACAAATAAATGGAAATAATGAATTTGTACATTAAAAACTTACTCGTGGTGTGTTACGATTGTTATGTAATGATTCTAAAAATGACAAAAAATGCACGATAAGAGTAAAAACAAGAAAAAAATTGTCCCGAGAATTCCAAAAACATATGCCACAAAATGCCATAAACTGTAAAAATCCATCAAATATGCACAATAAAACTAATGTTTTTAAGATCAGGGTCATAAAATGTATTTAGATACAAGTTATGCTACCATCGCAATCGACAGAAAAAAAGATGCAATGTCATCAACTTCCGGGCCCTGATGGTAAAGTATTTATTAGGCATCAAATTATTAATAAAAAAGTTACAATTGAAAGTTACATTTTGTATCATAATAAATATAAAGAATAATTGCAGTATATTTAGCATTGCTTTATTAATATTTGTTATTACTCCACCACAAGCAAAGAAATTACCATATTGCTCAAAATATTGTATGCAATCGCATTCGTCGTGTGAACAGTCTTGAGGGAGAACTTGTATGCAATCGATGTGCCCAAGATATTGTTCAATTTCTCACACAGCTTTTTGTACCTACAAGAATTTGTGTCGTGTGTACCTATCTTTATAGATGAGTGTTTTTTTTTTTGCCATGTCGCGGTTTGTGTGGTGTAAAAGCGTCAGTCTTGTTTAATATAGTTTTCCAGTAACGTGGATGCTGGGTATAAGAAGATTCCTTATCCTAACTGGTTTTCTACTCTCTCTTCCAAGCAAATGTGGGTACATTGTATACATATATATGTTTTTCATCGTTAGCCTTTTAGAATAAATATGTGAACAGGCCTGTTAGGAAATAAGACGCTAAGCATGAGGGGAGTATGGGGCAAGATACAGCTTTTATTTCCCGTTCTTTTTCCATCGTCGTCCATTGTCAAACTCGTTGAACCGCAAGGGCTACTGTTAGTATTTAAAATAGTGACACGGCCGCATTAAAAAAATATCAATATTGTCACTACCTTAAGTAAAAGAAACTCACTTTTTACATAATTGTATTACAAAAAGAAGATTAAATTCTTTACAATTTCAAGACTTACCGTACTTTCTATTATTTACTTAGACGTCTAATTTTTTTTAAAGCAACATTTGTAGACTGTCTTGTGTTTAAGTCATGATAGTTAATGACCAAAACGTGCATGATTTTATTTAGAGTTTGTTCCTTTAAATAATAAAAAGAACAAACTGTTCAAACATTTCAAATGAATTATGCATAAAATTAACCATTTTTGGGGAAAGATTTCTGGTGAGCTATGAATAAAAATGGTTTACATTAATCTCACTTCCTAAATTTGCTCAAATAGTGCCCAATTTCGAAATGTCATAATCCCAAGTGGTGTATTTTTAAAACTCTGGTAAAAAAACATGAAACAGGCTGCGTTGAATGTTGGTTTGAAAATGGCCGTGGGCCTCACAGAATCATGGGCCAGGCCGCAAATTTGACATGTCTGCACGAATGGGTTCGAGATGAGGAAGGAAGGAGAACACCTGGTCGAGATTCAAACCCCTCCCCATCACCTGCAATCCAGTATATAGGGAGATTGACGCCTTAGACCATGCTGCCATGGATGAGAGCTGGTTTGTTGTATCAACAGACACAATCATATGGTTGAGGGGCTAATAGGAAAATGGGAGGGGGGAGATATTGGAGATACGAACCCCTGGAGGCCGTTTGACGAGCAACAAAGGAGTGATCTGTCTTACACTGCGCATGTGCATGAAGGGTGGTCCCAGTTTTCCTCCAAACGAGGAAGTGCTCATTCCCAAGTCGTGCACTGCCCGTGGCGCGCACTGCAGACCTCGTTACACTGAGGCGACTTCTTGGTTCTGTTTTAATTAGGGATATTTATTTTATTAGTGCGCTCTAGTCCCGGCAAAGGCCAGAAAATAACGCTTTTAAGGGCGCCGGCTACTGATAAATGTTCCATGAAACTGGCAATTCTGAGGCCTCAATACCACTAAAACAACCCTCAACCATCTTAGAATGTTATATTGTGACCCTGTTAGAAATTACTTTTATTTGTTGGAGGAAAGATAGCTCTATGTTCCAATCCAATAACTTAGATCATAGAACTAAGACATTTCGCGTGAAATGTCATTGGATATTAGCTAACTTTATATTTTCATGGTTTAAAAAAAACCATACAACTTAAAATGAAAGGGTTTTATTCCTAGAAGGACATATTGATTGATATCTTACACCTTTATTTTGTCATAAGCCATATTTGAAATCAAATCATTTATTATATAATGTTGAATTTCTGGAAGTCTACAAAGAATCCCAGCTTTGAAACTCATTGCAGACGTTTAGCTGTCTCGTAATTTTAGTGGTTTTTTATTTAAAAATATTAGTCATATCAAAATTAAGTTAAAATTTGACATATATATGCCATATGGATATAATAAACAATCTGACGTTGTGAGTTGGCTGATTTTTTTTTTTTGCCATAGCCACGTGAGAAAATTCCAAGTTAATTAAAGATTTTTATTGTGGTTTTGAAGCATCAAAGCTACAATATCATAATGAATATCAAATTGTGAGTATTTGTGCCTTCAACAGGGTGGCTCCCTAAATACAGAGTATACAGTAGACCCATGGCTTCTTTGGTGCTGACTGACAGCTCACAGCTGACTTCTGACAGTCAACACTTAGGTATATACATAAATTTTGACTGTCAGAAGTGACAGCTGCTAAACACATGTTTTTTTGCAGATCATATGGTTCGGCGTAGGGATACATAATTTGGTCTGGTAGCTTTTCAAAGTCGTCAGCTGTCAGCTGTGATCTGTCAGTCAGCACCAAAGATGCCATGGGTCTACTGTATATTCAGGCACACTGCATTACTAAACTTCTAGAAACGCAATGCACACCCATATAAATAAAATAGAATATGTATTTGTTTGTGTGTGTGTTAACTCTGTAACTTACAAATCAAGAAACCTAGGAATTTAAAACTTTACTTACATACTTAGGGAAACCTTAGTACAGGAATGACAATCCTGTGGCCCGATCCATGATTCTGTACGGCCCGCAGCTCTGATGATGATCCATCATGCAATGTGGTCCGATTGTCATCTTTAGAAATATCGTAGTAATACACCAATTTATTAAAGAATGCATGGTCAAAACTACAAATATTTCTGGTAATAGATATCGTATAAGCCTTACTATTTTATTCAATCAAAGAGGGTTTTATTTTAATGCAATCCCCCATCCCTTAGTATTTTCAATTTTCTATATCACCCTTATGATCAAATGATTTCTACAGCCTAACGAAAAGATTCCAATTACCTTCTATCTCAGTTAAGTCGAATAATAGAATATGCTTTCAAATTTTGCTAGTGGATCTAGTATTTTTGAAGAGTTCATAGCGTGCTTATCAGCTACTGTTGATAAAATCGTTTAAAACATAATGTGAATTATACGCTTACGTACTAATTACGCCAATGGTTTTAGGGAGGTTATATTTAAAGGAAGTGTACCTACATTTGCGTGGGGAAAAAAACACTCAGTACACCCAACAGAGATTCTAACCTCGATCTCCCCGTTATCAGCAGTCTAGTCTACTTCGAGAGTAGCGCGTTAAACCACACAGCCACCGAAGTGGGTTTGATTTAATTACATGCTTAAGTTACTATATACGTACGTAAAAAAATTCACACTAAGCGCGGATAGCCTGGTTGTTAAAAAATACGTGGTAAAAATATTTTATTTCAAATTATTAAAAAAAAAAATTGCATACTAGAAATTAAACGCTTTAAGCAAAGCGTCTGTGTCAATTTGAGTTCACACCTGGTTATTCATGTTTTCTTGACAACCAAAATAAAGCTTTCAAAGAAACACACATTTTAACACAACAGCAACAAAGCAACAATCGTTTTGAAAAGCCCCGGAATAAACTCGTCACGGGAAGGTGTGAACAAGCGCGCGCACAGTGTTCTTGTGTAAGAGACCGGCCATCCTATCGACTGTTACGAATTTTAAACGTGGCCGTTACAATACCGCACAATAACCTAGTCCTTTTATTAAAAAATAACATATTTTACTTTTTTATTTTATGGGGTGCACGTTTAAGGGCCCGTTATCCAACTAGCATGCCACATTTAAATAGGTTTAAAAATAATAATTTTACCCTCCGTTTACTATAAAAGCTAACAAGCTTACCTTTCTTGATATCATATTCTGGAAATTGAAAAATGACACCTGGACGTAGGAATCGAACCCGGGACCTTTGGCTTAGTACGCCAATGCTCTAACCACTGAGCTATCCAGGATTCGTCCCGTCAATTTTCAGAATATGATATCTAGATGGAGTAATTTCTACTAAAAAGCATAAATAATAGCTTTGGCTATTAATTCTTAGCTTTCTTGGTTCCATTATGGAGCACCTTATATGATAGGGCCGTAGTGTAATCAGTTAAGGTAGGACCTTTCAGGATAAACGGAGGGAATATTATTGCTGTATATTATATCAACACAAGTAAATAGTGTATATATTTAATTTAATTTATTTGAGGTATTTAACGTGCACTTTCTAAACCAACTGATTATATTAACACATGAGAATTTCCACGAGCGAGAGCAAAAAGGGCGAACCAATTTTGCCGGGAAAGGTATTTTAACATAGTTTCCAGGGTTATTTTACATGCCACAATCGACAAGGGACCAACGGCCTTACTTCCCCTCCGAAGGAAGTTGTGCTACGGATTTTTATCGCTCAAGAAATATTCGTCGACCCCGGCTGGGTTTGAACCCCCGAACAGCGGGTCTTGAAGCAAGAACTTTACCCCAAGACCACTGAGGTCGTCTAAAGGGATTATAAACGGTTGGGACAAGACTATGAACTCCGAATATTAGTCCTGTCTGCTTGGACTAACTCTCCCCATACTTTGCTTTTTACTACCAGCTATGGCTGACTGCGTCTTTTCATTAATGGGGTAGGGATAGGAAGGTGTAATTTAGAGGAAATGTATCCACATTTGTGTGTAGGGAAACTGAGAAACAGTTTTGTCAATAAACACCTCAACATTCAAACCTTGGTCCATCCCGATCATAGATAGATCATATTATACGAGACTGACACCTTTGTCTATACGTCCAATAGTTTGGGTTATAGGCCTATCCTTATTGTTAGACGCCCAGAAAGCCCGTGTTATCTAATAAGTGGTTTGTTATTTCAACATAAGGTTCACGCCAAAACGGAGGTGAAAAGTATCAACATATTATCTCTCTAGGATTAATAACCATTTTAAGTTATATAATTAAAAAAATATATTATTTTCAAGGATGCTTCACGAGAAATGTCGAAGCTCTGCGATCAAATTGAATGGTTATGAATATAAGTCTACCCTTTATAAAACGAATAAAGTAATTTTAAAGACAGGGAATCGAACTGTAACCAAAACCGATAACTTAAATTAACAGTTAATTTTGAGGAATCAGAATTGGAACAGGAACCCTAAACATAAATTGCTTAAGAACAAGATCTCGAATTGAAATCGATATCTTTTAAGGTTCATATAGATTATTTTAGTTGGCTCTTAAGATTATACATTTTTATAATTATATATTTTTTTAAATTGAATTGTATGCCCTTCTTTCTTTAACTTCATTTCATTTTGAAATACTAAGAATTTTTGTCGCGGTATTTTGTATTTTTTAAAAATATAAATAACTTTTATTTTGTTTTATTTAAAAAAATATAGGCATATGTTGATAACTAGGCCTACGAAATTTATAATGGTGGTGAGACTATTAATTAAAAAA
>CABFWB010000446.1:264621-277203 GCA_902151455.1 Timema bartmani | reverse complement strand
CTAGCACCGCGTCTTACTACCCATTCAGGTTGTACGCACTTACGCTAATGTGTAATGGTAAGGTGATTGTGAGATGAAATGGAGGACCTACAGTTTAACGTGGGATCCGAACCACGGTGGAGGCCTGGCATTCCTCACATTCACAAGTTGTGATTAATACACGTCTTGTCAGAGGTGAAGGAAGGGTTTGGCAATCAGATAAAATCTGTGCTTTGGACCGAGGTTTGAGCCCTGGACCCTCAGCACAGAAGTCTGACACCTTTCCCCTAAACCACCAGGTCACTTGTTATTGTTGTTGTTGTTGTTGTAACCTGGACAGAGCTAGACTGATGCCTTTGTGCACGTGGCCAATGAAGCGAGTAGTTTGTCTGTATTTATTCATTGTTCTTGAAATATTAACACTTAAGACTTCACGATTGTATTTGGCTCAGAGCTACACCAACCATCCGATTACCCAACTCAGTTGGTAACGCGTCTACTTCACAAGTTAAGGAGCCCAGGTTACACTCCCGCTGAGCTCGAAAAGTGTATTATTTGTAAAATTACGACTTCTCGCTTAATAGGGATTAACTGACTGCCGATCAACTATCAGTTACGTCTAGGCCAATTATTAAAAGTCATGGCCTGATATAATTAGTTGTCTCTGAAAGAGTACAATAGATTCCTCGAATTCCCGCATCGGTGGACACGCGGGCTAAGACATACAACTGGTCAGGATTGACAATTAAGTAGGGATTCAAATCATCTGTTCTAAGAAAATGTGAATACATTTCCTTGATATTCTACCTTACCCTTCTATCGTTCATTAGCATTTGTTGATAGCCCGAACTGGAAGCAAGACGTGATGCGCGGAAAGTAATTAATGACCAATGTATTCATACTTTCCTTGTGGACGAGTGGTTAGAGAAGTTGACCGCAGATATAGAGGTCGTGGTTCAATGCTAAGCGCCGGTGGCTACTATCGATAGTCATTTACTATTGTTTATGGATCTATCTTCATACGATTAAAGGCACTCTTGTTGAGTTTATAATATTAAATAGTGCTGTTCTAGGTTAGGAAAGCCATCAATCTTGGGCTTGTACCTCGTTAGAAAATTATCATAATATGTTTCTATCCATACTAACTTGTGAAATTATCTCAGTGCCAGCGCACACAACTGGCAAACAGCTTTGGCCGTGTTTCGGTTGAGAAAACCAGAAATATTTTTCCACGTTGCGATTTTCATTGTGGTTTTACTACCCCCTCTTTATAAGTGTATAATTGTGTATTTTATCAAACGTCACCTTCCTGATCTTGTGTTCCACGTATAGTTGTGTATTTTATCAAACGTCATATTCCTAATCTTGTGTTCCACGTATAGTTGTGTATTTTATTAAACGTCACCTTCCTCATCTTGTGTTCCTCATATAGTTGTGTATTTTATCAAACGTCATCTTCCTCATCTTGTGTTCCACGTATAGTTGTGTATTTTATCAAACGTCACCTTCCTCATCTTGTGTTCCTCGTATAGTTGTGTATTTTATCAAACGTCACCTTCCTCATCTTCTGTTACTCGAAACGGTATAAGTTGCGATAACCCGATACGTTCTGTACTACGCGCACGACTCTATAAACAGTTTGATCTTTGCCTTGAGAAACCCCTGACGGATTATTTAATGCAACCAGCTCTATACTTCCGTTGAACGGGTCGAGTCGAGTCTAACATCACGGCGGTTTTGCCAAAGTCTAATTTTTATAGGATGGACCTTAAACAACTAGAGATCTACTTTTACGTATTTATACGTCAAGTCATGTGATCTTTGCCCGTCACTTTTGATAGATAATATCAGTTCCTATTAATAACACTAATGATATAATAAAGGTTACTGGACCTTCTCTCAGATAGACATGTCAATCTATTTGACCTGTATCTGTCACTTTAAATAGATATTATAATAAAGATAATTATTAAGTAAAATGCTATTAATTTAGGCAGCAATAAATATGTTCGTATTATCTAAATGGTGCTCCAAATCTCATGTACCTTCCAGTTTAACAGCATATTTACCCTATTGAGGTGGGTATTATAAAAATATTATTTAAAGTAAACGTACCCGCATATGCGTGTAGAGAGAGAGAGGGTAAACTACTTAGGGAAAACTACCTTCAGCACACCTTGGCCATGATTCAAAACCCCTACGAATCTGTCTTCGACAAACTAGACCATATGAGCTTTGTGATTTTATTCTCATGTACCCAATGATTTGGATATATATAGTCAATACATACTTAAATAGTGATCAGTTACTCAAGTTTGTTCTTATTTCATTTTAAGCTTTTAATTTTGTTTATGTTTTAATACAATTTTTTTTTCAACTTTCTATGGTATCTTGGTTTTTAAAATATTATATAACCTTTAGTCCATCAGTACCGTGGTAAGTGCTTGTTTGAGTTAAGTGAGCAAGGTTGCGGTGTGGGGTACACGAGAAAAGGACAGTGTTTTTGCAGTTTTTATAGCAAAATATTTGTTTAGTTTTTTCACGTGGTGATATCAACACTTATTAAATATCTGTCATTAGCATACACACATAATTTTTAAGGGGAGAGAAAAAGTTTTCATTAAATTGCAGGACACTCTTGTAAGATATTCAACTGTTAATATCACCGTGTAAAGAAAATTAAACTCTATGCTTATACCGGAGCAATATTTATTTATTTAGGCCCCCTGAGAATGCCAGGTTTTCCAGGTGAGTAGACACCCTGTATTAAATTAAAGGAAGGTTGTCTAAAATTAATCAGTGATACAAGTTTTATTAAATATATACACTATTTATTTCAACATCAGATACATTTACATTTCCTGATTATAAAACAACTTTCTGGATTCATTTGAACAAATAAAAAACCCCTGCTTCGAGGAAAAACCAAACTTAACCTATTAAACACAAATAATCAACGTAGAATGTTAGAGAATTTATATTGATAATGGAATAAAATAGAGATAGATTCGACAGGTTCAAACACAATATGGCTATCATGAAAAAACACAGTTCAAGTTGACACTGGTATCCGCATGAAATAAATTGGGAATTCCCTTGGCCTAAGTTTTTTCAGGAGGGAGGGAGGAAAAAACAAAAGTAGTTTCCTAAAAGGGCAAGAATAAACATCGAAAAAAGAAAATGGGAGAGAATGATATAGAACATGTAATGGAAATAAAACCTCATTTCAATTTGAGGTATTGTTTTTCCAACCACCATATATAAATCAAGTTGTACAAAAAAAAACTATATTTAAAAATTCTCTAATTTTTCTAGTTTTTCCAGTCGCTAAATTCTGCACTACAGACATTATGGACTGCAATTTAATGTAATCAAATTGTTAGTCAAATACAAATTCTGAAATTATATCAGTGTATGCAGGTGTTAAAAGATCTCAGCCCAAGGTGATGGGCCAGTGTCTATTAATTTATGAGCCTTCAATGGCTCACTATGTTGAGAGTCACAATGTTAGTAATCTAACGAGGGCAGGTGGAGATTTTTATGATGAGATGGCAGTTGGATCACTCTCCTTCTGAAACAGAAGTCTAAAACAAAAACAAGTTATTTTACTGAAATTGCACTGGTAAGATTAAAACTACCACTAAATTCACTCCCCCCTCCCAACCATAATTTCTGTTCGAGCTATACACATTTTGCTTATGTTAATAGGATAGGAATGAGGAAGGTATAAATTAGAAGAAATGTACCCATGCTTACATGTAAGGCGAAAGAGGTAAGGAATCTACCTTGTAACCCTCAGCACACCCAACCAAATTCGAACCCCGACTTTCTTGACTAGATAAGCCTAACATTTAGTCCGTGTGCCCACTAATACAGGTAAGAAAATAATAACTACTACCCGCCTCGGTGGCGTAGTTGGCTAACGCGCTAGTCGTGTTGAGCTCGACCGCCGAGGACGGGGAGATCGAGGTTCAAATCTCGGTAGGGTGAACTGGGTGTGGTTTTTCCTAAATGGTTTTCCACTCTCACTCCACGCAAATGCGGGTTCACTTCCTCTAAATTCAACCTTACCAATTCCTAGTCCATTAGCGTAATTAGTACTTAAGCGTATAACCCGAACGGGTAGTAAGACGCGGTGCTAAATAATAAATAAATAAATAAATAAAATAATAACTAAGAAACAGAATTAAAATAACAAGTTGTGGAAATTATCTTAAGTACAGATTACACCCCTTCACAAGGATACATTATAATTATGTTAAAAGTAGTTGAAAAATGACATCTGGATATGAGAATCGAACCCAAAATGGGGGATTAATTTATCTTACTCTTTTTGTGCAACATGCCTTACTACCTATCCAAGCTTTATGAATTTAACTACACTAATTGAGTAGGTATGAGGAAGGTAAAAGGTATAACAAATGCTCACAATTACGGAAAGAGAGATGGGGAAACCATTTAGAAAAATCTACATTCATTACACCCAGCCAGAGCTCAAACTCTGACCTTCCTGTCACTGGGAAACTAAAATTGATTAAAACTATGCCATAGTCTGTTGCTGCTTTATGCGAGTTGTGTAGATATCAATCGTTCATAAAGTACAGATTTTATACAGCCTTAACCCTTTCCTGACCTAAGCGCTTGAAAACGCTCGCCATTAATTTGTCATTCCCGGCCTAAATGATCAAAAGCGCTCGCCGTATTTCGGCATTCTCTAAGCCATCTGTTAGGCTATTTGTCAACTATTTTATATTTAGTTGTTATTTTTGAATATAGAGGTCTATCTCATATTAAATTTATTATTTTCTTAGCGTTGTTAGTTAACGATATTGAGTGTAATAATGATAATGAAGATCCTGAATTATTTGATATAAGTGATGGTGATCTGGAAAACAATTTAAATGGCGGTAGTGATTTTGCTGCTACTTTAAGGCGTTTTCAACCACCTTTGTTGACATTTACTGACAGGCTACAATTTTGATGTTCCAAATGAATATGTGGGCAATACTGGTCCTGTGCATGACTTACCTCTAGGTTCCAATGAACTATGGTATATTAAACTAGTTTTAGGTAATAACATTTTTCAACACTTTGCCAAAAATACAAATAATTATTCCAAGTTTAGGCAGCAAAAAGTGGTAAAGTAGATCAAGAGTGGTATAAAACTACTGAGGAAGAAATGATGGTCTACATAGGAGTATTGGTCTTTATGGATGTATTTGATTTGCCAGAAACATCCGATTACTGGCACAGCTCAGACATTGAATGCCCTGTAATTCGTAATTGCATGACTTGCCCCTCTGCAGAATTGATTGTTTTCTTGAATACCATCAGGAAAGGGGAGTTGGAGTTGAAAACTAATTTTAAATATTAATTATATAATTTGTTTTCATTATAATATTTAGTTTCTAATAATGTCAATGTGATCCCTAATATAATAGGTTGTTTCTAAAAATGTCAGCGTAATATGTTAATTACATCCCGAATTATTGCTTATAGCATAGACTCATGCGCAAATTTTCATATTATTAAAAATAAAGGGGATAATGGTGGGGAATTGGGCTCTTATAATAGGGCCGGGAAAGGGTTAAGGAAGGGCCTTAGAAAATAGAGTGCATGTAGATAAAGTTCATAATGTACTTACATCTGGTTGAAAAGTTTTATTCTTGATCTGATCAGCTGTGATCTTAAAGTCTCTATTCTTGGTGCACTCCAACAATACCTTCAGTTTGGTCTACAAAACAAGAGTAACACAAAACCTTTCACAATGTTTTTTTAATAATTTCATTACTAATTTTTTCACAGCGTAAAGTTTTAAGTTACACTCAAATTCACAAGGGTTCAAATAAAGCAGGTTTTACTGGTGTTCTTCAGCCTTTTTATGATGCTATTAAGTTGTATACTAGAAGAAATTACAATCGATATATTATTATGATAAAAATAAATAAAAAGGAAAAATAAACTAATAAGTGTAAATTTAATGAGGAAAGTTTCTTTATAAATTCAAAATGGAGTAATTTAGTGTTTTTATAAGGGTAATTCACCCTTCTCTTTGTGTTTAAAGGTAACAATGCTGAAATATCACTTAATTTGTGTTTAAGTGTGTGTGTGACCATTTTAACTAAAGAAGATAGAAAAAAGGAAGAAGATGTCACCTTTTTGCATTGGACTCTTTCCACATTTTACATCTTTCCCTAGGTGGGATCTCTTCATTAAATTTACACTTTTTAGTTTATTTTTCCTTTTATTTCATTTTTATCAATTTACATTATTATAAAATTATTTACTTTATTATTTGTCTTATGTTGTGTAAGAATAGGTCTATGCAATTATAGTGCTTGGATGATCTTCAAATTATAATTACACTTTATTGGGGGGCTTATGCTTAGTTGTTTAAATTATTTTGTTCATAGTTTAGCTTTAGTTATCATTTATCATGTTAATTTTATTGTTAGTATATTTCCTATTAAAATGGAGTGAATATCGTCTAATTTGGCAGAAACTAACCTTACCTCATTTGATTTTGCTGAAGGCGAGCTTGAATTAGTTTAGGGATTTAACATTGAATATGGGGAAGGCGAGTTTTAACACAAATAAATAATCATCATGATAGTTTTTCCATATGCTATTATGCCAGTTAATTAAACAAATGAAGAATGGACATCGAAAGATTGTATTTAGAGATGTGATATTTGAATCATTGACTCTTTGAAACCTATATTGTTCAAGATATTCTAATCCAAAGCTGAAGGCCTTAATTTGAAATAACAATTTTTTTGCAATCAATAGAATCAATATAAAGCGTAAACTTTTGTCGTTTCTTTTAAGGCTAGCCTGATCAACTATTTTGCTCACTAGGCCAATCATTAATGCTGATCATTTGGTTTATTTAATTTTATACATCAAAAAGATCATGATATGTTGGTTTCCTCTTTTAGGAATTTGAGTTGTGCGTTTCACACTCCTCCCTGATTAGTTCCGATAGAATGAAACCTAGGTCGGGGGGATTGGGTGGTGATGATCAATTTACTTTAAGAGTCAACCATTACCTCTTTGTCCAATGGCAGCAATGTAAAGTGTGAACTGTGTTCTTTTCATTGTAAAAGTCATATTGTGTTCGTTCCCTTTTATATGTTTTCTATCCACCTTTCCTATACCTTCTTACATAGCCAGATAAAGAAATATAATTCATATTGTTGATAAAACTAACATTCCTTAATAATCTAGTTCCAGCTTTTGCCAACTATGCAAAGATTAATCAAAAACTAAGATTATCAAAGCTTTAACTATTGATTTTTAAATATAATCTTCTTATATTAATTATATTAACTGTTATCATTCTTTTAAGCATATTTCCCAATAGTTATTAATAAATAATTGATAATCAGGACTAATCGGTGTAAATAATCGTAGCATGAACAATTAGTTTAAACAATCGGTAATCAGTTTCACTGAATCAGTACACCTCTATTAAATTTATTAAAAAAATCTGATTTTTTGTGACAGCTTTTAAAGCTAAAAAAAAAATTATGTTTGTGCTTATGATTTTACATGGAACTATTGCAAAAACTTGAAATATATCTAGTACAAACATTTCTCCATTAATCGAACTCTAAATAAACTCAATGTTTCCATTAAAACTCAACTCGAAGTGAAAAATGTCAACTTGCGCACTCCTAGTCCTACCACATTTTAAAAACGATTAGTTTTGGTAAAATTGACTCAACTTTTCTCATTGTTAAGTTTTATATGGGAATTTTATTTTTAAATCTGTGTATAGAATATCGTGGAAAATATATTAATTTTATAAGCATAATTATTTTAAAAATAGTTTTATGAGCATCAACTGACAAATAAAGCTAAATATTGAAATAAAGATAAGTCCTGTATCCATGAAGTAGCTTTTAAACCTTTGATAGTTATTTAATTTTTATTTCTTGTGACTCTTCCCCAGTTTTGACTTCCCTTGAATACCCCCCTCCCCCCTTTTCCATCCCCTTGTTAATGATGAAAGAATTTACTTAGGGTCCCAAGCAGGCACCTCGCACCCCTCTCCAAGCAACAAAACAAGGACAAGGCTGTAAAAATGATGGGTCACTCATAACTGTCGTACCCAGGCCCAGTTAACAAACCGGTTTTACAAATTGGTGAGCCAAATTCCTATCCTTTCGCCAGATTACCATTTTTGCCACTATCAACCAATTATCAGTGGATCTGCACTTGGCATCTGCACAGCCATAATTCCTTTGGTTAAAAATAGCAAAATCATAGAAATGATACTGATAACCTGAAAAGGCAACCTGATGCAATGCTAAAAAAAAAAAACCTAGCAAAATAACTTGAGTCGGTGTTATTTTTGTTTTCATTAATATAATAAATGTGACAAACAAGTAAATCAATATTCACTGTCACCAAACTTTTGGAGAGAAATTTGTTTTGGTACAAATTTCTCCTAACCTAAGATACTTATAATTAACATCTCGTCTTACTACCCATTTGGGTTATACGCTTAAGTACTAATTAAGCTAATGGGTTAGTAATTGGGAAGGTTGAATATAGAGGAAGTGAACCCAAATTTGTGTGGAGGGAGAGTGGAAAACCATTTAGGGGGGAAAAAAAATATTCAGCTGAACGTGATTCGAACCTAAATCTCCCTATACTCGGTAGTCTAGCTCAACACAAAACTAGCGCGTTAGCTAACTACGTCCCTGAGGTGGGTCCTAGCCTAAGATAAATTTGCTGTAGACATTAATTTATAGAAAAAGAGACACTAAAGAACCAAAATTTAGTGGGAGAGAAAATATTTACACAAACACATACAAAATATATTCTTCAAGCTGTCACAGCCAGAAAATTTCATCGGGTAATTAATATGTTTTATTTTGCACCGTATATTAATACCCATTCAAGTTATATGCCTATCTATTAATTAAGCTAATGGTTTTAGGGATTAAGAAGGTTATATTTGGAGGAATTATAGCCGCATTTGTGTAGGAAGAGGGGAAAACAACTCTCAGTACATCCCGAGATTCAAACCTCAATCTCCCGGTCATCGACAGTCTAGTCTACTGCAATAGTAGAGCCTTAAACCATGCGGTCACAGAAGCTGGTAATTAGAATATTCATTAACAACTTAATCTAAAAGGTAGGAATTGAGAGAGTAGCTTTAGGAGGGAATGCACCCATATTAGCATAGGGAGAGGATAGGAAAACCATCTTTAGTGCTCCTAATCAAAATTTGAACCTTAATTTCTCCTTTCACCAGCAATACAGCCTATACCAAGAGTGATGCCGCATCCCACGTTTCCAGTGGTGCAGGTAGTAAGCAAAATGATTGGCTGGTTATCAGAATTGATCGCAAATTTACTAAGGCTAATCTAATTTTCTATTTAATAGAAAGATAATGTTAGATATTTTAGTAAAACATATCTAAGACCATATGAATTTTACCTTAGTTTTTGTAGACAGTTTTATTACACTTTTTTCGTACAGATCTCTAGCAAGTGTCACTTTAGGGATCAGTTTGGACTCCCGGAGAATTTTGTTTTTAACTAAATACGGATCATCCACTTTCTTTTTTTTGGTTGGATTCTCATCTTCATCCGTGATTTTATTTTCCTAAGGAGATAAAATAAACAATACATTTACTCAAACATAAGAGAATCTCAAATTTCTCAAGGGTATTTTTCTGAGACAATAAGATAGTGATAAATATATGGAAAAAAGGTAGTAAACTTTATCCAAAGTGTCTACAAGTTCTAACAAATGTATTTTTATTAATTTTTCACTAACTTAACACAACCATTACTATTTTTATTAAAATAATGTTGGAATGAAAAATTAAATTTCACCTATTTTTATAGAGAAATCACCGTTTAAGGATGTCAACAATTATGATTTATCTGATTTCAAAACTGTCACGCGAAGAATATAATGAAAATGTGGCTGTGCAAGTATAATTTATCCTGTGACTTGCCTTACGGTATAAAATTAATTTTAAGATGACTTTCTTACTTACAGTGACAAGACTTATTAAATCATTCAATCTTGGAGCCATTATTGTGCTGGTTACAAAGAAGACACTCTCCAGCCTGGTAGAACACAACCCACACATAAAGTTTTAAAATATATGTAAATATATTGTTTTTGAGTTTTCCTTACTATGAAAAAGAAATAGAGATGGGCCCTTGAATCCTTAAGGATATTTGAAATTCAAGACGCAAATCCTTAAAAAAAAAAATCTTCAATTTTTCAAGTGAAAATAATACTTCTTATTGGTGGTTTAGAACCAGTTATAAAATTAAGGGATAAACTTAACCAGGCCTAATACCAGTAATTTAACATTTAACTGGATGTATGAATGTTATAATGAATGGATTATAAGACATTTTATAGTAAAGTAAATTGATAGAACTAAAGAAAAAGGAAAAATAAACTGCTAAGAGTAAATTTGATGAAAAAAGCCAACCTAGGGAAAGAGGAAAAATCTAATGCAAAAATGCACATGCTTTCTTCATCAAATTTACTCTTAGCAATTTATTTTTCCTTTTTCTTTAGTTCTATCAATTTACTTTGCTATAAAATTATTTAGCCATTGGGCCACCTCATTTTTATACATATGGATTATAAGAAAGGAAGTTAACATTTAGTTACTATCTGTATTTTTTATTATTATATAATTATATTATATTAATGATTCCTATTCTTAATTAAATTAGCACTAGTTTATTTTTTTCTTTATTTTTGTAAATTTCCATGACTATTGAATCAAAAACAGTATTTAGAAATTGAGTGTAGAATTTTAAGGGATCCATATATTTCTTTGATCCTGAAACTATTCTAAAACGAATGACAACGCCATTATCTATCCTCAAACTCTGCCTGTAATCTCAGTTGTTGAGCGAGAGGGCATAATAAAGTGAAACTATAAATTGATTCAGAGTAGCTTTGGCAATTTATGACAGTTAAAAGTAATTGAAAAAATTAAAATACTATTTGTCAAGTTGAAAAGTGATTTAAATTTACTCTTTTAAACTTTAAATCTTCATATTCTATAATGTGTAAGCAAAAAGTAAAATTTATCATTACAATTAGTTTTAAGTTTTCAATTTGGTTTTTTATCATGTTAAGAATATTATTGTGTTATTTTGGTGTGGATTTAAATATTTAGAGTATAAATAGGTTGTTATTTTTTGGGGTTGATTTTAAGGAAATGCACCAGCATTCATATGGTATTATGATGTGAAACTATATTGTGAGTGAAATAGATATTCCTTGGTGTAGTGGATTGAACTCTCGGCTGTTAAAATAGAGTCCTTGGGAATAGCTGCTTGTCTATTACATCCTCTAGCTCAGTGTGGTCTAACCTTTCCTAGCTGAGGGGCTGATCTGCATAATACAGAAAGCATAGCGAGACACAAACAACATCGAAAAGTTATGATAACACCTAATTTTTAAACAATCACATAATATCATTTAATAAGGACAATATAGAATAGAATGTTATAACTATATCAATATAGCTAGTGAGATGACTGAGCCTGTTTTTGCATTATATTTTTTTCGATGATGTGGAATGAGTTTACAATTTTTACTATTATTTATTCAAAAATATATAAAGATTTACAGACCAGAATAAATCAGGTAATGGACCACACTTCTTTAATTCCAAAGTGCACAAACTCGAACTCACTTGACCAGTTTGAAGACAGGGTTGTCCTTCGGGGACCTCATGATGAAGTACTTGACGACGGAGCTCAGGAGGTTGTAGAGGTGTGCTACTGTATTTAGGACAGTGTCGACAGCTTGGCCCACCGGTACGGACACTCCACTCACCATAGCCAGCTCTCGGATGGTGTGGCTCAAGTAGAGGCAGAGCTCCTGCTCTTTGGTGCGTAATTCCTCCCAATGATCTGTTTTATAATGCTTTTTAGTGAGGTCTCCTCAAAATATTTGAATTCTTAAGGATATTCAAAAATTAAAAAAAAAATTTAGATTCAATATTGCATTTTTTTGTTTTATTTTAAATCTGAAATTTGTAATAGCTTTAATGATGCTTCCTTATTCCTATACACAATTAAAGAAAAAACCTAACAACCAGAGTCCAAATTATTAGTTGATCACTTGACTGAATGTAAGTCTACAACCCGAAAGTTGGTCCTAATGTGTTTCCCATCCATCTAAAGCAGCGCGTGCACTAGGCCCTTTGGCCGGCTAGTGCCACCAACCCACACCATCTGGGTGAAAGCACATGTACTAGGGGATCCCTGAAAGTTCTCTAGTTTTCTGTTGATTTCTACACTGAATTTCTATTAACAAGTAAGAAAGAACCTATACATGTTGCCAGAAAAGTATTTGATATACCTTCCAACGATCTTTTATATGCTGCAACAACATGGGGCCAATGGATTTACTTTCCCTGTGAAGGAGATTATGCTGTATTTATCTGAGTCTAAGACAAGTTTTCCCCCTAAGATTTGTAGCTTCAAAATCTAGGGGTCGTCTTAAAATCGCAGACTAAGGATTGGGTTAGGCTTACATCAAAAGGTAACATTTTACATCTTTATTTAATATAATACAATAGTGTAAGCTTGCCTTTTTTTT
>CABFWB010000446.1:215856-264317 GCA_902151455.1 Timema bartmani | reverse complement strand
AAACTAAAAAAAAAAGGAAAAATAAACTACTAAGAGTAAACACAAGAGTAACACAAATATTATTCTATTGGTGTTAAAATGTGTGTATGACTACTTCTACTATAGAAGACAGAAGAAAGGAAGAAGATGTTACCTTTGTGTATTGGATTCTTCCCACATTGTTCCTCTTTCCCTAGGTGGGCTTTCTTCATCAAATTTACTCTTAGTAGTTTATTTTTCCTTTTGCTTTAGTTTTATCAATTTCCTTTATTATAAAATTATTTAGCCACTGGGCCACCTAATTTTTAAATAAAATAAGAATAAAGATGCTTGTTTCCTTTACTTTATATTATTTTCTTTTCTGTATATCATTGTGAAAGTGTCACGTTTTAGAAGCTTCAAGCTAGCATGTTAATGGTCGAGTCCAATATTAGTATTTAGGGGGAGTAGGGTATGTACGAGACTCTGATTTTCACTAACGATTATCATTTGTCATAGTAAAAATCAGCTTCTCATTATTGTTATGAAACTTTTTCAAAGTTAACCTTCTTATGCAAAAGCAATATTTGCGATAAAAAAAGAAATTCCTTAACAATTCTGCAACCCTAATTAGATTTTAAGTCAACATAGGTGTTTTGTTTTGTAAATAAATAACAATTTGTTAGCATTACAAAATAAGTACACCATAATTATTATGTTCTTCATTCATGATAAAATAAACACCACTTTTAAAAAATGTATCCAGATCCACTGAAAAACTGGGGATTGTCTTGGATTCAGGTGGATACGGTAATAATAATAAAAACATGATCAGTATTTGACTTTAAAGAATGTAGAGAACCGCAATATGGAAAAACCACAGTGCTAACCTATAGCATAATTTAAAACTGTACTAAGGTTTCAAACTTCAATGTTTGCCACATTAGCGGTTTTGTATCGTACCCTCTCATATGGACATTAAATTGGACAATAAGAGGCTAAATAATAATTTTTTCAGCCCTATGTACAAGACATTAGCCTAAGTTGCTAAGTGAAGGCCGTGCCAAGGTGTTTGGACTATTTTCCTCTTGAAAACACAAGGGAGACTCTGACAACTGTTTGTTGGGTTGCAGATTAGAGAGAGCTACCTGTTTATAGAGCCCTGTGCGGATGTCCAAAATAGCATCCGCATCCCGAGAATTTCCATGATTAAATATTAGTCTTACGATCGAGAAGTTATTTAAGAAAAATTGTCAAAATTTTTGAATCCCGCCCACCCTTGAAAATAAATGATGGAACCAACCTGTATTGTCAATGACGGTGACACCAGACTTCATTTGAGAGATATACTCAGACCGGAGCCAATTAACCATCCAGAAGATTTCGTTCAAGTTGGCGTTGATGGCGCTGCACAGTAGTGAGAATAAGGGCATACGAAGCTTCTGAGTCACTATTTTGTATTCCACCACTTTGGTCAGTGCAACGTCCTAAAATTATGTTTAGGAAATATTGAAAATAGCCCACTAAGATTATAAATGTGTTTTATTCCATTGAAAGGATTTTCAATAAAAATATTATTGAAGTTTCAACTTAAAATATTTTGGGAAACAACCTTTTTCTTTGTTCCTGAAAACATAATTTTAGATTCTATGCACACCCTGTAATTTTTGCCATTCACTCCATGCAATGAAACTTAAAAATTATTTCATGCTTGAAATTGGGTGGTAGCAACATTTTTTTTTAAAGGCGACCTTTACCTTTTTGTCCAATGGCAGCAGTGTAAAGAGTGAAACATTTGTATTTTCACAGTGAAAGCCAATGTTTGTGTCTCCAGCATAAATGTTCCTACTCCTAATCATCATTAAAGATATTATATCAAATTAACTCAAATTCTTGCCACTTGGCTCTGACAACACCAACAGCCCACAGCCCCTCCATTCATACCAACCCACAAACAAGTGATTACATAATTATGGGCCGTTCAACCACCTGCAGGTTATTTCCAATATTTATTAAATGAATTATTGCCTAATGGCTTGGAAATGTATAATAAGACAGTGTAGAAACAGTGAACATTAATTTAAAGTGATAGTGAAGAAAGCCAACCTGAAAGGATAGTTAAGTTAGGTATAGATAGGAACAAACACACTTATTTATTAATTTCTTCTTGCCCTTTTCACACTTCCATTTGGAGATTCGGATTCGTAAAATAATGGATTTGACCTAACTCTACTTTTTAATCAAATTAAATGTAAAAATTAAGGTCCTCTGCTTAAACACAACCTTAGTGAAAGCTCTTTAAAAATACAAATGGTGTATAAAACTCTACATTGAGGATGGTTCACTTACTGGGTCCAGTTGTCCAATATCTCTGCAAAGTAGTTTGGCCATGCTCTCAATAAGTTGTCCTCTTGTCTTGCAACGGCGATGAAGTTGGAGCAAGAGGGACACAAAGCTTTTTGCAGCCACTTCGTTTAACATGTGCTTCTTCTCAGCATAGGTTTTACACCAAACATAAACCTATTTAAGCAAGATAGAAAAAAGGTAAAAAAAACAGGTGGTTGGGGCGGGGGGGTTGAAGGAGGAAGATTGCCTGATGTGACGTGCACGACTCATAACACATCATGCGAATGATAATTCAGACGGTTGGTGCACAATTTAATCTTGGTGCGCAACTGTTGTCAAGTATTAGAAATAAAATAAATTTGAAATTGGATCTTGGTCTCAATGAGGATCTGAGAAACTATTGAATTCAAGATTAATTTTTTTACTCTTCAAATTTAGAATCAGAATTTGTTTTAGAGCTATTATCTTTCTTAACCGATTAACATTGTAACATTTTCTCACATAAATGTACATAGTGGCAGGAATTAAATGCGTGTAAAAATAGGCTTTTGCAGCAGCGTTTCAAAATAAATGTTTTCTGGTATTCGCTTTTATTTGAATCTATTATTTTGTTTTGAATTTGATTAAATACTTTTTTTAATGTCTTATACTCACACAAAACAACTTTAATAGCTTATTATTGTATGATAAGCTTGTAATACAATCACCTTGAACTAACTCTATTCCATCTTCTTTGCTGCTTGAATCATTATAATTATGTGACACTGTCCACAACACTATCTGTATCACTTTCTTTACTATTTCAATTTCTGAATCCCTAATTAGTACTAATAAATCTAATAAATCTTCAATTTCTTTTGTTAGAAATGCACTTTTCCCACAATTATTGTCCACATTTGTTTAGATTGAATCCAAAGATAACTAAACTATAAACAAACCAAATAATAACAAGCTCACAATAAAATGAGAATTTCACGGCCTACTTGATGTCAGACCATGGTATGGCAACCATGGCAACTGGTATGAAATTGTACATTTTAAAGCTTGCGGAAGAAAAGAAACATGTAGTCTTTGAAGTGAACGGAACAGTTCCATAAGTCAGTTGTTGGACCATTTTCTTATCATATAGAACAGTTCCGTATATCTATTCTAATGGGTTAATTATTGTGGTTTAGCCCAACACATATATATTTAGGTAACACTTAACCAACTATATATATAGTGTTATAATTAGGGCTCTGTGAACTCAAGTTTTTTTTAAAAGTTCAGTCGAGTTTAATAAATATATTATATTATATTAATATAAATGAGCTAGTAATCACTTTAAAATATTTTTTTTTTTACTAAAATAAGATTTTTTTAACCTCGAAATTTAAAACAAAATAATAGCTTTTCAAGGAAAAGAACATAAATTATGTTTAGAACAACAATAATAATTCCGATGATGAAACTCGAATTCTTGAATATTGAATTTCCTTGAAGATTTGTTGGTCCCATCTCTAATCCAAGCAACTAAATTATGTAAATAAGTAAATGATCTGATATTTTTCTTCCTTCAGTTATGATTTGTCAATGGCTACGTTCTGAACTAATCTAGTCTTTTAAACATTAGTGATACAAATTTGGTGAATTCATAACTTAACAAAAATAGCTTTTTGAAATAACAAAATATTTAGCAAAATTGACCCATCTTTTTTTTCTGTACACCATAGCTTACTACCTATCCTGGCAATTAACATATTTACATATTTCAGGTAGGGATGAATAAGGTAGTACCCGCATTTGCATAGAGGAAGAGTAAGAAACCATTTAGGTAGAGCCACTTCAGTACACTCAACAGGGATTCAGATCCTGACCTCGCCGTCACCAGCAATCCAGTCTATTATGAGAGAAATACTTTAAACCTTGTGAACTCTGTTGTGGATCAGTTGTTCCGTTTTTTTTTCTCTAGACAAGAAAATTCACCAGCCTTTCCGAGAGGCTGAATACTATTGAGATACTTACTGGTTCCAAATGACCCTCTGAAAGGTGGAGGGGCAGCAAAGCCAGGGTGGAGACGACAATCTGGGTGATCTTCCTGATAGTTGGCTCAAACTCCCCGTCCATATGGTCCTCCTCGGACTCAACGGAATATTCCAGGAGCTTCTTGTAGTCCTCTATCAAACGTTTTAACTGTCCGTCGACACCACCAAGAGCATTAACACCTTTAAAGATCGAGTTACCGCAGGTTATATTGAGTCACTTTGTTTAGAATCAATGTAGGATCAAATTTTATTATTTTTTTAAAAGCCAAAATACACATGTTAATAGTGATACAGGGTTCAATATGAATGCGGTCTCAGGCGCTACTATCTTTTTTTTTTTATTATTATTTAGCACCGCGTCTTACTACCCGTTCGGGTTATACGCTTAAGTACTAATTACGCTAATGGATTAGGAATTGGGAAGGTTGAATTTAGAGGAAGTGAACCCGCATTTGCGTGGAGGGAGAGTGGAAAACCATTTAGGAAAAACCACCCCCAGTTCACCCGACTGAGATTCGAACCTCGATCTCCCCATCCTCGGCGGTCAAGCTCAACACGACTAGCGCGTTAGCCAACTATGCCACCGAAGCGGGTCGCTACTAATCTCTTCTTGCTTTAAACAGTTTTACTGTGACTTGAATATGTAAACAATAAGAATAGAACGAAGTTTGAAGTTAACTCATGTTGCTCAAGGTCTATATTTACTGTGATTTGAATATTTAAACAATAAGAATAGAAAGAAGTTTGAAGCTAGCTCATTTCTCTCAAGGCGTATATTTACTGTGACTTACTCTTTGATAAGTAATAAATATTGTATTAAAATGAAGAAATCAATTTTCACGTTTTCAAAATTTTATCAAAATATTAATTTTATACACATTGCTAAATTCCAAAACAAAATGATTTCCGTCATTCAATTTTGGTTTTTATAATATTTAGTTTAGTTGCATATTTTTCCGTATACAATAGAAGTGTATAAAGTTTAATTTTTGAATAAAAATTTTACTATCATTTTAGGTATTTTTGTTATAATATGTGAGTCAAGTTTTAGATTTGATGTATAAAAATAATTTTAAAATAACACTTTACTACAATTAATTGAAAATAAATGTGTATTTTAGATAATAATATATAATTTTTTGATTGTTAAGTAGGAGAGGGGTAAAAATATTTAATTTCAAGTAGAGTTTGAATCTAGTTTAAATTAAATCATTGAGTATTTTTCGAGTTTTAGGAGCAATATTGAGCAATTATTCATATTACAAATATTTCAGGATCAATTGCTGTAGTAGATACATTCATAAACTATAAAAACAAATATACATCTTTTAGAATACTACATATTTGTTAAAAATGTTATAATACAAATTTGGTTATTAACTCATTTAATATATATGTATAAGTTATAGTTTGTTTTTAATCAGACAAAAATAAAAATTGGCAGACTATTTACTATAAAATAATTAAGATTGATTCAAACTAATTAAACTGAAAAATTTTGAATACCCAAATTTTTAAAGTGAAGTTCAAACAACTATTAGAACTGACTTAAGCTTACATGTATTTGCACATTTCTATATATTTGACTTATATAACGCCATTGGTCTACAACCAATCTAATAATGCTTGACAGGTTTTAAAAAAAAATTATTTAGAAAAAAACATCAAACCAATTACGGTATTTCTTCGATTCTAAGACACCATCGATTGTAAGATACGCCTTAATTTTTAGCACCACCAACAGAAAAAAGCTTTGATTCTAAGAAAATAAATAAAAATAAAAATCTAAAATACTCTAGTTATAAGAAATACTGTTGTTATAGTATTAACTTTACTAACAACATTAGTATCTTTTTTTATCAATAGTTATGTTATTCTCACTCCTTTTTGAATCAGTATTAGCCTGATTCTTTTGAGCCATCTTTATCTTCACTATTCCATAGTATATCGTCTTCTGAACATCTTTATCTTCACTATTCCATAGTATATTGTCTTCTGAGCCATCAAGAGCATTATTCGGAAAAAAAACTGTGATTCTAAGACGCACCCCGTTTTTAGAGATGTTCAAAGGGTAAAAAATAAGCGTCTTAGAACCGAAGAAATATGGTAGATATAAAAAACAATTTTTTTTTATTTTTCAACTAAAGGAAAAAATTTAATTTTTTTTAGGGATGGGCGGGAACAACATTTTTACTGCAAGACGAAAAATGAGACAAAGTATTAGGATGTGAACGAAAAATTATAAAAATAATGCTTTAAAATAATTTTAGACTAAATCTAGGTTTGATAACCTTTAAATATTATTTGTTTGACACCACTATAATCTATTCTTCCTGTCTGGAGCTTCATACTCATAATAAATGGTTGATTTTGGCATGCTACTTCCTCCCCCTTCATTTCAACACAGAATTTATATCGTTTTCAAGCTCTTTCGCTTGCAAATCTAACAAATAGCTGTTGAGAGACAATGCACCATGAGTCACAGTGTCACACACTTAAAAATGCATTTGCCTCGTTACAAGCTTGCTCCAGAACAAAGAAGAAGACTGTTTACAAAAGAGATTAACAGTGATGAATTAACAGTACCTGCCAGAACATGAAGTGTGCTTTGTTTCGCGCCTGAAACTTTGCGAGAAGTAACCAATCCCTTCCGACTTCTATAAATGTCATGAACTTTTACGGAACATTTTGAATCCTATCCACCCCTAATTCTTTGGCCAGTAGTAAGTTAAATCATCAATAGCTAATACAATATGACACAATATGGCGAGATTAAGAAAGGTCCGTGCAAGATCAGTATAACACAAAGGTTATTTGGAATATATTTACAATTTACCAACATTAAAATGAAACAGCAAAAAAAAAACAACTAATAACACAATAACATAATTCCACATTTAAAAAAAAATTCTGTTGCCAGAATCATCATTTACAGGAATTTGAAAGCTAAGAAGTAAGATGTGAAGTATATAAAATTGCATTAGTAAGATTTTTACTTTACATCCATTATGTTTCCAGCCTGTGACCTGGGTCAGTTTTTTATTTAAATCATATACTTTTTCACTACCGGCTGGCTAGGCCTGTCATAGCTTCATATACCTTATAATCTAACTTAAGACTAGGATAGGCACAACATCCAGTCCCCATCCATCAATTTATCACTGTGAAAGAGTAGACTCATATTTTCATCAACGTCAAATTTTAACCCATGCTGTGAATCAAACCCGATATCCTTAGCTCAGTAGGCAGACAAGCTACCAACTGAGTTAAGCTGTCGGACCGTTACTATGAGTGATTCTATCAATACTAGTGAGTATTGAAAGGAGTAAAGTTTGACGTATAATTTAATTTATAATTTAAACTAAAATATGTTTCTACAAATCTAACCTATGTCTGCTAGGTACTTGGTGACATTGGTCTGGTAACGCGCAAGCAAGATTTTGAGCAGCTCATAGAAGCACTCGAGAGCGACCACCGTTGAAATTAGGTCGTAGTCTGCTATTTCTTGAATCTTGCTCACACACCGCTCATAAAGAATCCTGCCAAAGATTCAAAATAATGACATTCTAAAAGTTAGTATAGTCTTTGAGTTTAAATAGAGAAGAGAGATAGGAACAAATTATAGCCAATATAAAGAAAAATGGAACACAGTTCACAATGTTTACGATTTTAGAGATACAAGATTTTACGAATAAGACTTGAATCTGAATCTTCATTTTATATATAAATGTTCCAAAGCTAGAATATAAAACCTAGAAACTATGGTAAACAAAAGTGGTTTATTTTACAGTAGAGTCTCGAAAAGTGAACCTATTGTGGGCTGAGATGATGTCGATTGATTGAAATGTTGAGTTTTATGAATGAGCTTGCATAAAATAAATAAAACGTTAAACTTACTTGCCCAGTTTCTAAATACAGTTTATAACAGTCTATGTACAGTCTATAACTCAACACGCTAAAACTGGACACCCTAAACAGTGTTACATTATTTAATCAGTGCCAATTTATACAAACTTACTTGTACGTACAGAATTTATAAAACCCAGTTCTGTTTTGAGAAAAAACTTTGAGTTTCAGTTGTTTTTCATACTGATTTCTGCGTCTAGCTGCGTCATCACGTAAGTTGCGGAGGAATAAAATATCCATCGCTGATGCACCTTGCTGTTCAAAATAATACAGGGCACCCTCAACAGCCTTTACTCCTTCACTATGACTCATCTTTTTAATTTTTGTGTCATCTTTGACTTCATCCTCCGATTCATCTTATTTTTCGTTTTCATATACCGCTGACACTATATCGTTATCGTCGATAAGGTCACTTGTTTCACCTTGCGCCAACCACTCTCCAACTTCACCTGAGTTGAAACCTTCACATCCAGGAATTTTCTGCATTAGATTTTCAGAAGATGAATGTCTGTTTCCTCTTGATCTTTGTCATCAAACTTGTTTCCCGTGTGATCAAGAAGTTTCCTCGACGAGCGAACAGGGGTTGTAGGCTTCAGCTCATTCCAAGATTCAGAAATCCATCCCACAACACCAAAAAAATCAATCTTTTTTAATTTTTCGATCATATTACAACACTCATCTATTGCTAAAATTTTAAAGACGATAGGAATTTGCATCGGTATCGTTTCTTCAAATACACTAAAACACCTTGGTCCATGGGTTGGCCTAAAGCAGTGACATTAGGAGGAAGAAACCTGGCTTTAATATCTCCATCTTGGAGTTTCTCCGTATCAGGGTGTGTTGTCGTGTTGTCTAGCAAGAGAAGTGCTTTCCCTGGCAGATTTTTAGATTTTAAAAACTTTTCAACAGTAGGAACAAACTGTTGAACAAACCACTCCTTAAAAATGTCTTCACTCATCCACGCACTCCGCTGGTTCTTGTACTAAAGAGGAAAATCAAAGCTTCCACTATTACACTTTTTAATGTTTTGGAATGCATGTGGTTTCTTTGCTTTTCCTATAAGTGTAAAATGCAACTTATGTTCACCTGTTACATTTCTGCATGCTAAGATTGTCACTCTATCCTTGCTTTTTATATAGCCAGGAGCAGATTTTTCTTCCTTTGATGCCAAAGTTCTTCTAGGAAGCATATGAAAATTTAAACCACTTTCATCACAGTTATAAATTTGGTCTCTGGAAAGCCTCTCCTCTATAAAATCTTGAAAAGTTTTCCTAAATTTAGTAACACTCTTGGTATCAATCTAAAGTTTTTCACCCCAAATGTTAATTTGTTAATTTCCCTTATACCATATCGCTTCTTCCACCGATCCGGCCATCCAGTGCTCACAGTGAAGTCAGGCTCTCCTTGAAATTGTTCATGGAATTTATGGGCTTTTTCCTGTAAGAGAGGTCCTAAAACAGGTGATGCCTTTTCCCTAAGTCCTTTGTACCAAAGATAAAGCGCTTCAATGACTTTTTCATATTCTGCTGTTTTCATACTTTTTCGTTCCTTCAAATATTCCGTGCACACTCTTTTTGTGCACCAAGACTCAATTTCTGACCGTTCTTTCTTCCACGGCCAACACCTAAATCTACAGAAATTTTAATTATACTCTCCCCTTTATCAAGTCTCTTTATTGTATCCACTTTCACTTCCATGGCGACATTGATTTGCTGTCTTTTCTTTTCAGATGTCATGTTTACCAAACAAGGATGAATCACAGTACAGTACCAAATATTATAGGTACAGTTGTACTATACTGTAGTATTGTATGGTACAGTAACAGTAATGTAGGTACAGTACAATATATTATGTGTTAATATAATGGTGTATATACATATACCTCAGTTTTAGCTTATGTGGTGCTGACTGACAGTTCACAGCTGACTTCTGACAGTCAACATTTAGGTATATACCTAAATTTTGACTGTCTGAAGTGACAACTGTTAAATACATGTTTTTTGCAGATCATATGGTTCGGCGTAGGGATACATAATTTGGTCTGGTAGCTTTTCAAAGCTGTCAGAAGTCAGCTGTGAGCTGTCAGTCAGCACCACATAAGATAAAACTGAGATATACATGTAATATACAGAAATGCAGTACAGTACTGTACATATAATATTGTATTGATATGAATAACACGTTACTGAATTGGAAAACTAACAAACACAGCATTTGTAAAAACACCACAGCATGACTGTTCCACTTGAGTGTTATACAAACAAACAGAGGTTATACAGTTGAATGACCTTGGGTTGTGATGACTGGCAACAACTGTGTGCATGCGCGCGTGTCAAGTTAAACGGAATGTCGAGTTATAGAGCGTTGAGTTTCCGAGACTCTATTATACTATAATAATTCTTAAGTTTTTATATTAAATAGAAATGGTAGCTAAATATAAACATTTTTTGTTGTTATTCATTTATTTATTCATTCATTCATTCATTCATTATAACATTCATACATTCAGTAAAGTTAATGTTTTAGACTCGTTAAGCTTGTTTCATAATTATGTTGGGGCTGGATAATAAATAAGCACTATTAAAGCTCTAAAACATTTTTTTTAACACGCAAATATCCTCAAGGTTTTAAGATATTTGAGGATTATAAAACCCTATACAATATGTGCAAGTACCTGCCACATTGTAGGAATTCAACAAAATTGGAAGATGATCTCGAATCTGTTTGTTTTAGGGAAGAATGTTTCTGAATGAGACTGAGAACCACTCGCATGATGTAACGACGAAATTCCCTCTTCCCTTTCAGCTGTTTGGCTGCTTCTGTTGTGGACCAGCTAACAGAGTCACTGTGAAGAGAGAATCATGATTAAACAATTAAAAACAAATAGTTACATCCTATAGAGACAATGCACAGAAAGAACAAATTAGACTGGCTCTCAAAATGTGTCAAATACAAATCTTAATTTAATACCCAAATATGATTAAGGCTTGGTTGATAGGTTCTTATGCCCATCATATCGATC
This sequence comes from Timema bartmani, assembly GCA_902151455.1. Taxonomy (NCBI): domain Eukaryota; kingdom Metazoa; phylum Arthropoda; class Insecta; order Phasmatodea; family Timematidae; genus Timema; species Timema bartmani. Next base: position 253,061 of record CABFWB010000446.1, on the reverse strand, counting down.
AAGGAAGTCAAACGTTTAATTTATTTTAAATATTACAAAGATACCAATAAGTAGAGACATGCAAAAGGTGATGTAATTTTTTGGGAAAAAGTGGTGTTATTTTTCTCAAGGAGCGATGATATTATAAGCTGAAAGCGATATTATTTATGTAAATATGAATCAAATTAGTATTCGTTAAAAAAACTAGGGAAAAATTGTTTAAATTTTGTGTTCATAATGTGTATTTAACTATTTATTAACATATTCAGAGAAAAATCAAATATAAATACGCACAAAACATTTCACGCTTAGTAATATCAAACTCGATATATATATATCATTACCTCCGAGGCTTACGAATAACAATATCGAAATAATCGATTATAAACTTTGGCCTGGACCAAATAATAACACCGAAAAATGTCGTCATAAAAGACTAAACTACTAACAAAAATGGAGACTGGAATAAAAATTAAGAAGATATATTTTGCCTATAGCAAGGTCCATATATATTAATGTCCTTGCTTGGATCTAGAGTGAAATCTTTTAAAGGCTATAAACAAAAAATCTATCTATCAAAATTTAGGTATCGTAATGTATAAAAGTAGAAATCGTGATTTTTAAAGCTAACCTCAGATAAAAAAAAGCTTGGATATCCTGAAAACACTCATTTTTCCTGTGATCCATTTTATAATTATAAGGGCCGGTCTTATGACTCCTGGATAAATATTAATCTGGTAGATAAATGTTTCTATCTGGTGGATAAGTTAAAAGTGTGTCTTGTGACTGCAAGATAGCATTTATCTGCCAGATAAAATGTATTTATCCTTGTATTTATCCATCACATTTTTATCAGGAGGTTTAAGTACCTGATAACTTTTATCTGAAAGTTAAAATGGTTGTTGCCATGGTAACGCTTTGTTTTTTAAGAGGTTTCACCTATAAGAATCTGTTTTTAAGTAAAAATATTGGTTCACGTGTTTAGTAGGCCTAAGCACAGGCCCAAGATCTAACTATATAAAGTTAGAACATTTAATTCACACTTTTATATAAATTGTCAAGCTATTTGTAGAGTATATAAGAACAAATTATCAAAATCTGAGTACAATAAATGAAATTTTGTAAACGTTGTACCCAACTATTGCCCACATTTTGACAGACACCGAAATTAGTACTTGCAAGACAACCTAGCTTCTGCGCCCACGTCACACCATCTGTTGACTCACACTCGTTTAGCCGTATGAATTTGTTTTATCGCAAATGCGAATTTTGCAAGTGCCTACCAATAAGTTATACATATTAATTTTTTAATAAAGCTATCTTTTCCTCATTAAATTCATAGTAAATATTAATAAAAATTAAAAATAGGTACTTGGAATATTCTATGGCAACCATTTGAAATGGGGGTTAGAATGGTAGGTACAGTCCAACTTTTAATGGAAAAACTAGGGTTGGGTCTGAGAGCATTTTCACCGATAATTTGCTATCGATCTTGCCAGTCACCAACCCATATAAATTTTTGAATACAAACAATTTTTTGTGCATTAAATTCCCAACTTCTCCCTGCAGATGAAAAGGAGAAAATATGGTAGAGAGATCAAATTGAGAAGTCAAAAGTGATGGATATTTCAAAAAATAAAGAGCTGCTGAAAATCAAAAACCAGGAGCTAAAAAACATTGAGCAGCTCAAGTACAAGTACATGGAAGTTTGCAGACAAAGGAGCCCACTGCACCAAGGAGATTAGGTCAAGGATCACCATGACCAAGGAAGCTTTCAATAAGAGGTTAGTGCTGACCAGAAAGCTGAGTTTGGAACTGAGGAAGAAACTGATGAAATTCTACACTTGGAACATCACACTGTATGGAGCAGAAACATGAACTCTCAGGCAGATGGAAAAGAATACTCGGCGCTTTGAAATGTGGTGCTGGAGAAGACTTGAGAAGATCAGGTGGACAGACAGGGTGACAAATGTAGAAGTCCTCAGAAGAGTGGGTGAGAAGAGAACCATTTTGGATGCGATTCTTTCGTACAAAGCAAACTGGATCAAACACATCCTTAGAAAGTACGGTCTTCTTCATGACATCACAGAAGGAGAGGTAGAGGGAAAAAGGAGCTTAGGAAGAAAGGATTCAAATATTGGATGATTGAAGGAAAGAAGAAAATTCTGAGAGATGAAGGAGGAGGCAGAGAGTAGAGAAAATGTGACCCTTACTTTAGAAGCAGCTGTAGCACTCTGAGGGTCGTCTCAAAATCAAGGAGAGTGGGCGGAGGTTTGAATACCGTAGGGCGAGCTTTGCCTTCAGTGGTGTTAAAGTCTCGCTTCCTCTTGCCACGACCTTCTTCTTTCAATTTCTTTGCTCCATTTGAGCTAGCCTGGATTGGAAACATACATAATTGCGAGCGCTTGGGAAAAATAAGTCATGTCTAAATTGACAAAATTATCTTAGACTTAGAAAATAAATTTGAATTACTTGAAGTAACTAAAGTCATTTAACCATAGGGCCTCCTCCAATGTTAAACATTAGACTTAAATAAAGTTATTTTAACACCAATTAAATTTCAGATAGAGATAAAGTGAACTTGAACTGAAGGTTTTTTTAAATTAGGAGTTGTGATAACTTAACCCAATAGCCGTTTTCAAAGTTTACAAAGTTTATGTCCAAAATGAGACAAGAAAACTTGTGCCCTTTTACGATTCCTTTTTTTGTATTGACAAAATTTAATTGGTGTTAAGAAAACCTTACTTGATTCTAATGTTTGACAATGGAGGAGGACCTATGGCTAAATGATTTAAGTTACTTCTAAGTAATTCAAATTTATGTTCTAAGTTGTGCAAAATGGGCTACTTGTTGTGTAAAAATATTCATACAATATACATATGTACATCTTAAAACTCATTAATGCCTAAACTTTTCTCTTTGGTAGGAGGTCAGCACCAAGTGAACAGCTGTCAGACGGTCAGAGAATTGCAGGGGGTTGAGAGTAAGGGGTTGTTTACATATAAATATTGCTAAATCTGCATACCCAAACCTATTTTCACAAATTCTTTTTTAAAACTGTACTTAGGAATGTTGAATTGAATCATAATTAATGTTTCTGTTACTACTAGGATATATTAAAAAGTTAATTTAAATTTTACTATAGGTATATATTTTTTAAATAATTAAAATCCACTTTGGTGGACACACGGTTTAAGGTGCTGCTCTCACAATAGATTAGACTGCGATGACAGGGAGATTGCGGTTCAGTCCTGGTCGAGTGTATTGAGTTTTTTTCCCCATAAATTGTTTTCCACTATCTTTTTACACAAACCCAGGTACACTTCCTCAAAACTCTACCTTCCTCATCCCTAACCATTAGCATATAACCTGTATGGGTAGTAGGACATGGTGCCAACAAAAATTATAATAATATTAATACTTTTTTTTACTAACATAAGTTTTAAAATCATATATTTATTCAACTAAAGCTCTACTCGATACTTGGGAGCTTTATGAAAAGCTTGCTTGAGATCGACTCGAATTAAAAGAACTTTAACTAATATACATATACAGTTTGCCCAATGGTATATTTTTCGGCCATGCTGGGAATCACACCTGAAATAACATACTTAGTATAATAGATAGATGAGGCAAGGAGTCTAATACATATTATAATGCAAAGCAAATTTGCAAATAATTAAAGATTAGTTGAAGCAGTGTGAATATCCAGTAAACTTGTGTGCAAACTAATGAAATAACAATTAGCAGTAGGGGTGGACGTGATCCCAAACCCTCAGGAAAAGGTCAATTTATCTATTTCCTGGCCGGGAGGCAGGATCACCCTTTCCCGAAGTTTCGAGCGGGAAACAAAACAAAGGGTGGGCAGCACTCATATTCTAACAGTTACTACTTACTCATCAACGTTAATCTCTTTGGTACAGTCTTCTTTGTTATTTAGCAAACTTGGTGGCTGGGATGGGGAGGGGGTTTATATGTCTTGTAAAGAGAAAAGTTGGTAGGTGAATGAGTGACTTATTGTGCTCTGTCCATCAACAGTGATTTGTTGGGTTCAGCAAGTGAAAGAGCTTGAAAGATTTAGAGAAGGACAGATATATTTTTCTATATTTTGAGGTGCTGAACTGGATGGAAGGGGGGGAAAAGAAGTAGCTTGCCAAGGTCAACCATTTATGAGGGTTCAGTTTGTCTGTTATTGCAGAGCCAGACAGGGACTAGAGTACAAGGGGTGTTAAACAATCACCTTTAAGGGGGGTCAAACCTTGAAATAACATTTAAGAAAAGTAACTTTTAAACCTAGATAATATGTTGCAGTTTCATACTTAGAGCAAATTGAAGAGGTGCCAAACATGATGTTTTTGCACTATATTTGGAAGAAGTTATAGGAAAGGTGGATAGAAACATATAAAAGGGGCCCGAACACAATATGGCTTTTACAATATTGTGTTTGTTCCTTTTATATGTTTCTATCCACCTTTCCTGTACCTTCTTCCAAATATAGTGCAATTGCCTCATAAAGCAAAAAAAGGTTTTCCTTATTGAAAAACATTATGTTTTGTACAGTTTTTTCCCTATGTAAATAATTAAATATAAAACACCATTTTCTAAAGAAATTAACTAATAAAAATAATTTCCATTAAAAATATAATAAAATTAACTATTTTACTAATTGTATTATTTGATATTAATTCCAAATTTCATTTGATTTGATTAAAAATGCTATTCGCACACACTTCTATTTATTTTATTTTGTTATTTTTTAATGGTTTTATTACCTTTAGCAATGTTTTTCTAAGCACCGCGTCTTATTACTCACTCTGGTTGTACAGCTATTCACTAATTACTCTAGTGTGTTAGGAATGAGGAAGATTGATTTTAGAGGTGTACCTGCATTTGCATGGATAGAGTAGGAAACCATTTAGGGATAGCCACCCTTGATACACCCGGCCAAATTCAAACTAAATATCCCCGTCATCGGTAGTCTAGTCTAGAGTGGTGCCTTAGACCATGCAACCACCGAAGTGGGTTTTAATAATTTCATAGCTTTAACAAGTCTTACCAAATTAGTTTGGAAAACCAATATATTTTAAATCCAAGATTATTCTAAAGGGTATTTTTAAAATTTCCTGTTCACGTCCCAAATCCCAATATTTTGACTAATTTCCCGTCCCGATCCGAAATAAAAAAGTCATTCCCATTCATCCCTACTTAGCAGCCAATAAAAATATATATTTTTGTAATACATTAGCATGAAAATAATACTATGACACCAACACTCAGAGAAATAAATATTTAATTTATTAAAAGAAAAAATTATTAATAATTAACATCAGAAGCTCCAGTAACTTATATCAGCCATTACATAACAATAAGGATGGCTCCATTTTTTCTAAAAAAAATTGAATTGAAAACCTTGGTAATTCAGAAGTTGTGAGATACTTGAAAAATATGCTCAGACAGGTTGATTAGCGTAATGTGCCGAGGCTTGAATTACATCACATTCGCTCTAGAAAAGTTATGATAGAATGAAATCTAGATCAAAGGTTTAGGTTGTAACAAGATGTTTCCTTTAAGAGGATAATCAGGACCATTTGGTCTAGTGACAGCGGCACATTATGATGAGTTGTCATTCAAGCAGTACCTTGGTAAGTTCAAAGAGTTGGAGGTAGCTGCTGAAGAGAAGAGCAACCTTGCGACCTTGGTCAGTCGTGTCTACTGTCCACGAGTTGATCAGGTAGCTCATTAGTGCTTCGTAGGTGCCTAACATCATTTTGAACACTTCTTGCTTCTGCAGAGACTCAGGAAGGTTGTCCAACAGAAACTCGTTATTTTTCTGATGATAGTGGAAAATAAAAGTATTAGTGACATGGAATTTTCAATTATGATTTGTTTTATATAAGTTTTTAGTGTTTTTTTTTTTACCACTGTGTCTTTCTATACTACCTGTTCAGGTTGGATGCATATATGATAATTAGGCTAAGGGGGTATGGATTAGGTGGGGAAGATTTTAAAGGTAATCTACCCGCATTTGCATGGAAGTAAGGTGGGAAATCATTAAAAAAATCCTCTATAGACCGGACTGGGATTCAAACCCTGATCTCCCTGTCATCGGCAGGCTAGTCTAGGATGAGAGTGACGCCTTAGACCATTTGGCCACTGAAGCTGGTTTCATTAGTATTGATTATGTGTTGGTATCAAGTGTTGTTGGCCTGTTATTTGGACAAAGATAAAGGGCAAAACTAACTTTATAATTGTATTTCTTAAACAAAGAAAACTTTTTGAATCTCCTTTCAATGGTGTTGCTTAAACTGTCTAATGTGACAGAGTAGCAATTTTTTTTTCACGATGAAATATTGCCAACTTAGGCATATTACAAAGGTTCGATTTAAAAAAATATAGCAAGTTATATCTAGGTATATCTCTTGCTTGACATGATTCCACCTGTAGTATTGAAACTTAATTGTTAGGAATGTCAAACTCAATTCCTCGATTCTTACTGTTTTGGAAAGAATCAAGAAACAATATTACCATAATATCACAATTTTTGATTTCTTGTTTCTTTGCTCAACCCCAGTATATTTCTGGCTTTTAACAAAATTGCAGTATTAAAAATTGGGTAATTTTTCATTGTGACCATTATTAGTTATTTTACCAATTCTCTTTAGTATCAGTACATTTTGAATATTATACTCAATATTAATTTTGTGTTAAAGTAATATTGCGCATATCAAGCATAGACATTTTGTTTAAGTATTGTGTTATATACTAATGTGAGGTTGGATGCATGTTAAGGTATCAAAACTGTAAACTATGAGGAAACAGAATTGAGAATTGAAATCGAGAAAAACAGTAACTGTGACATCTATAATACCTATTTATTTCCTAGCAGCTCACCGAGGACTGGAAACTTGTGGCTCATATACTGAAGTCGGTTCGCAAATACCCACTTTGACAAACACTGTCCTTTTGAGAGAGAGAGAGAGAGAGAGAGAGAAAACAAACAAACTCACCATGTCTAAGTCATCCAAAGTACACCTTGTCATTCGGTCACAGAGGGATTCAAGAATCACCGTAACACTCTCCAACGATTCCGACTGCCCGGGGATGAGTTTATTTGTCACAATGCGCTGGTTTACGAATACTAGCTGAGCCAAAGGTTCCTGCAGTAAAAACATAATTAAAATCATATGTATGGGTCAGAGCATAAGGCTGCATGTGAAATTTAAGCTTTAGTACAACTGGAAGGTTTGGCACAGTGCTTAACTTTATTCTCAAGTGATCAGAAAGGACGGAGGTTTAGTTCTAGAAAGGTGAGCTAAGAAAAACAGCAGCCTTGAAAGATATATGAGTATTAAAAATATTGAATTAAATTTTTTTTCCCTTTAAATTTTGGATTGTAATTTGTTTACTAGGAACAATTATGCTTCAAATTGGTGGTTAAACCAAGCATTAGGATGAAATTAAAAACCAAAGCCCAATTGAATAATATACGACAAAACTGTATATTTTGTAAATGATATAATTGCTCAATTATTACAAAAAAATTTGAGCATATAGTTAATTTTTATATTTTTTAAAGTAGCTTTAGAATTAATGTGATCAAAATCAGAATTGAAGAGATAAAAAAAAAACTCAAGCCTTAGGGGTGGAGTTAATAATGTTTTCAAAGTTTTCTAATTCAAGAATCTAGCTTCATACCTAAAAGATTCGGGATATAAAAAGTGAATTCGAGCCATTTCTATTTATAATACACAAACTTGATTATTAAGTTTAACTATGGGTTTGGTATTATTTATAATTTTACTAGCGGACCCGACAGACGTTGTCCTGCCCGAACGTTGGCTTTTAGTTTGGGTGGCATAATTGATTTCGATAATAAAACAAATACTATGTGATCATCACAATTACAAATTCACAATGAACTCCAATTAGTGAGTAACACAAATATTACAAATTCAATGTTTGTCAAGACAACATACAAAATAAAACATCTTTTCATTTTTGGCATTTTGCCCACAGCTCCACAAATATCAGCTGTATCGAAAAAAATATTGAGGTTACATGTTCTGATATGGGAAAAAAAGAAAGAAAAAAAACCCAAAAAAATTCCCTAAAAAATAAAAATATATTCCTAGAACCCGATTGCAGCGCCACCTACTGGGTCCAATTGTGAATCTAAACCATCCACGGACCCAATCAAACACACACAAAAAATTTCATCAAAATCGGTCCAGCCGTTTAGGAGGAGTTCAGTGACATACACACGTATAGAAGAATTATATATATAAAGATACTAATTCAAAGCACGAAGCTCTTTTATTCCATTTTGCTTTGCAAAAATAAATAAAATTGTAAAGAATGATAGGACACATAGATAGGAACAAGCAAAAGGTAAAACATAAAAGACAAACATAGGAAAATATTAATATTAATATAATTTACAATTTTTGTTTGGTTAGACAAAAGGAAATATTGAGGGACTTTATTTGCTATGATATAAATAGTTCAAAATTGAATAAAAAATTGATAATTCCTAGTACTAAAATTGTTCGAGTTTTGTAAAAATCTTCAAGTCGCGTTCATGAAGCTACTAGAACTTGACTCGAACTCAAATTTTTAAGTAACTTCTAGCACACCTCTAGTATAAAATGAAATATGATTCACTAAAGTGTTAGACTACCTTAACAACAGCTCTTATTCCTTTAACAACGACCGCTTCGTTAAAATTCAAGGGCGGTAGAATTAACTCATTCTCTTGGTAATGCTCCAACATTTGGGACCATAACATCACCCTGATGGATGTAAACAGTTTCGGGTCCTTGTAGATTGAAGGATCACACAAACCTAAGAATAAAAACAAAAACAATTTTAATTAAAAAGGTATTATATTGCTACGTTCATTTTTCATATATTATATCTGGCCGTTAAAATAGTGATTGTATAGTGTTAATATTAATTGATAACATTTTTATTGCACTGGGTTTTCATTTTATATTTAATATATTGTAAAATATACCTTGCACTGTTGATTTAAAAAATTAAAAATTTCATATTTAACAAATTACACATAATTAAATAAATATAATTTGAATATAAACCTGACTCTTAATATTCTTGAACAAAAGATTGATGCTATATTTGAGAACAAAGTCCTACTACAATAATTATTGCAATACGAGTGTCTACAATTTGTACCAGAGCCCGACCATATTTTAAACTAGTGTTTGGTTTATTTGGGCCAACCCTACTAAATACTGCAGTTGGACCGCGTCTTACCGGTCATTACATCCCTACCCTTCTTCACCGTGTTTGAATTTGTGCCAACGAGAACCTGAAAAATTGAAACTGTGAAGAAGGTAACTACTCAAAGCTTCTTTGTTTCCTCTTCCTGTCAGTTAAGCCGGCGACTCTGTTTTGTTATCTTGGTGACCATCCCCCATAGGGAAAAGAGAAAAATTAACTGTGGGTTCATTCTTTAAATATTACTGACAAAATGTCCCTCTCAACATTTCACTATAGTTTTCATAGAATCTCAATCTTTTCAGTCATATCAAATGACTTTATGTTTCTGTTTATTAGAGAGAACTTTATATAATTTGTATTTTACCTGGCTAAGATATGAAGGAAACATAATCTGGTCCACAAATGGATTAAAATACTTGCCTCATTGGAATCTTTTTCATAGTATTAAGCATAGAAAATACTTTTGCTTATTGTCATTCTTTTAAATAACTCGGAAGTTTTAGGTTGAAATTAAACAATAATCCTTACAGTTCTGAGAGAGTTGAATAGTTGTGGGTTTGTTTTAAAAAGTGTGTTTTTCAACATGAAAAAGTTATTTCCCTGGCATTTTGTGCATTAGTAAAAATAAATATCACTAATCGAATGTATTTGCATGAAGAGCTGCACTCAGGAAAAAGGCCCTACCATCACTGGCAATCTATTCCAACACAAGAGGGACTTGTCAAACCAAACAGCCAACAGCGCAAGTGAGAGGTTAATTTATAAGTGAACCCGCATTAGCATGAAGTGGAGATGGGAAAATAATACTGATAAATCACATTTGGAAAACCATCACCAATGTACTCTTTGTTTATTCTGTATGGTAGCAAGCTTAGCTTACATTATTCCACTATGATATAGCTTATAAGATAGAGTCAGAGTGTAGTTAGCCAAGATTAAACTGCTACCTTTAAGGGTGGACAGAGTGTGCCTGGCTGAGATTCAAACTATAAAACTAGTGTATTGTGAGCCTAATGTCTTAGCAATGTGACCGCCTGTGTGGGGTTATTGAGCTTGCTGTTATCTTTTTTTAAGTTCATAGTCTTCTGTAGTAGCAGTTAAGAAATGTTTTTATTGTTTGAAGATTTTAATGATATCTAGACATCTGCGAAGCAGTTTTTTTTAAGTTTGAATCAAATCGAACATATTCTAGCAAATATGCTAAAATTGTGTTAGTTAAAAAGAGTTACACATTATTAAAAACATATCTCTTTAACGAAAAAAACTCTTTATGCTTTTTTGAATCAAGTGTAATATATATTTGGAAGAAGGTACAGGAAAGGTGGATAGAAACATATAAAAGGAACGAACACAATATGGCTTTTACAATGAAAAGAACACAGTTCACATGTTACATTGCTGCCATTGGACTAAGAGTTAATGGGTGTTTCTCGAAGAAAATGGATCGTTACGACCCAATCCCCTGACATAGGTTTCATTCTCTTGGAAATCACAGGGAGGAGTGTGAAACACGCAACGCAACTTCCTAAAAGACGAAACCAAAAAACACAAAAGGGAGAAAAAGGAAATTGGTAAAAATTGATATAACACTTAGATAGGAACAAGATAAGGAATAAAAAAACCTACAGGACAAACAAAGGAAAAGGACATTGGATACAAATATATAATAAGCTGAATAGATCAAATTATAAGAACCCAAGAAGAATTGTGACAATGCTGATCTCTACACAAAGAAACTAGGACATTTCATATTGTAAAAAAGATAGTGAAAAAAGCATAACACTTTTAAGTGAGATTGTAATTTCTTACAAGTATATATTAACGGAACTCTATTGCTATACTCATTACTTGCTTGCAAACAAAAACATAGTTACTCTAATGTAAAAATTAAGTTTATAAAAGATGTTTAACCTCACCTTCATAAAGACAGACTTTCACTTCTTCATATTTCGTGAAACAAATTTTTAGAATGCCGAGGACTTCGATAAATGTAGACTCGTCATCAACTGTGAAGGAAGAGTTACTCTATAAAGAAAGAAATTATATTTAAATATTATCTGAAGCCTTTGAAAGTTTTCAACATAATTTTGATAAACAAACAAACTAAAGTACTTAGTGATCATAATATCATACATAGTGGGACATAAGTGTTAAGTAAAGTAATTTGAATAAATCAACAAGAGTTGTGTGTGTGAAAGAGGGAGTATGGAGAGTGTAAGGGCGAGGGGTAGGAGGAGTGAGAGTGTAAGGGCGAGGGGTAAGAGGAGTGAGAGTGTAAGGATGTAAGAGGGGGAGGAGAGGAGAATAGAGTGTGTTAGGAGGGGAGAGAGAGGATGGAGAGTGTAAAGGAAAGAGAGGGAGTATAAAAAGGAGGAGAGTGACAGAAAAGGAGTGTAGGGGTGGGTGAGAGAGAGAGAGAGAGAGAGAGAGAGATACAGGAAATTTTCAAAACTAATTTGAATACTGAAGGGATGTCTAACTAAACCAAGCTTATTCCACTTAACTACTTAACTATCCCTAATATAATCTCAATATATTATTAATTTTATTTATCTTTTACTACTTACCATAAGACTATTTTAAAACTAAGTGGATATTGAATGAGTGTCAGTTGTATTTCTGTTATATATGATTTTGGGTTTTTTAAGATGATGGATGTATTTTTAGTTTGAATAAACAACTTTTATAAGTCAGTAGCGTTTTAAATTATAATAAGTTTTGAAAGTTTTAGTTAAATTTTTAATTTATGAGATAGCGGTAATCTATCAATTACTCTATTTATAGTTAAATAAAAATTCTGTGAAATTCAATGCGCAATCAAAACAAGATTTATTTTGGTTTAATTAAAATTGATACCTGTCTTGAATCAGTTAAAACATTTTATATATAATTTGAAAAATCCAGTTTTTGGAAGTACAAATATTTGCCAATTTTAAAAAATGCCTATAAAAGTATTGTCAAGTTTATAGTAAACGTGATCTTTCGTTTTGCAATATTCCATAATTTTGTTTTAAAAGTCAGTATTATTTTTAAAGTACCAGGTATTTTTATAGTATTTTCGGCATTTACAAAATTTTAAACATCCCTTTCAAAATAATGATATTAATTAATCAATTTCAGCATAAAGGAAAAAAAATCACTATATGATTTGTATTATTCGACATGTGTTCAAAATTTTACTATTCGATTCGAAAAAAGTGATATTTGCACACCCATACTAACTGTTATCATGTTTATTATGTAATAAACAGTATAGAGAACACTTATTTGGTAGATTAATTCTTATTATTAATAATACAATTTTGTTCTTTTTGTTTATTTTATTACTCTCCCAACTACACAAGTCAATATAGTTCCTTTTACCAAATTGATTAAATTGTTGTTAAGATCTTCATAATTGTATTTGATATGCTTTTTTGAGATTTATATGAACATCAAATCTCCCAAATAGCCTAGGACTTGCGAGAGTCGAGCGTCTCATCTCAGGTAAAAAAAAAGATTAAAATCCAACCCTAAGATTTGTATTTATGTAAGACCATTAACATTTTATGATATATATAAACTTACATGGTTCTGTGAGTGGAGAGAGAGATTCTCATGAACACTTGAGCTCTGAGTTAGAACAGACATGCCCCTGAGCCCTTGTTGTTTCAGGATAATCAAGAAACCACAAACACTCATCTTCTTGAGGACAGGATCCCTTGAGAAAGAACAAGAAAAACTCAAGAATATGGGTGAATATTCAAGCTTATCGACTTTTAATATTTGTCACAAGCTAATTTTGATAAGTGCAGTAGGTAGTTTATACTTTAAAATTCATAATGGGTTCTTTGAGTCCTAGAATGCTTTAGGATTTTCAACAATTCTAAACTATTTTTTTCAAGATTTGAAAGAAAAGAAAAATATCAAATTTTTAGAGATATTGTTATCTATGGTTGTAAACCTGTTCTCTTATCTTACATGACTAAAATAAATTTGGGGTTTCGAAAACAAGATGCTTAGGAAGATATTTGATCCAAAAAGGGATGAGGATACTGGGAAGTGGAGGAGGTTACATAATGATGGGTTACACATCCTGTACTCATCATAAGACAGTGTTAGGATGAGCAAGTCTCGCAGATTACGGTGGGCAGGACATGCAGCGCGAATAGAAGAATCTAGAACCGTGTTGAGGTTGATGACTGGTAGACTCAATAGGAAGAGACCATTGGGAAGACTTAGACGCAGAGGGGAGGATAGCATTAGAATAGACCTGAAAAAGATAGTATGTAATGAGGTGGACTGGATAAAACCAACTCCAGATAGGGATAGGTGATGTACTTTTGTAGGTATGGCAATGAACTTTGCGTTACTAATGTCATAGATTAAAGCTAGGCGAATCCTCTATACCCAACAAAACAGAGGAATCGACAAAATCCCACCAGCTTCTGATAAATTGTTGCAACACTTGAAATGTAATCTTGCAGTGTAACATCTGGAAAAATTGTCTGACAGATAGCTCTACGCTGTTGGACCCATGTGCCTAGGGATGGAAGAAAATTGAAGATTTCACGTATGAACCTGTATGGACAACAATACCAGACGTGAGGACACAGTGAACTAGTCGCCCGCAAGTGCTAGAGCAGCTCCTTAAGGTGTCATTGTGTTAAAAGTGGACTTAATTGTACACTTTTATGTGCCTGTGAAGGACATTGTTACAGAAATGATGGCAATTTACAAGCAGATTTATGTGTTTCTTTCTTAAACAAATACCACCTAAAATTTCATGATGATTGCTTAAGTTGTTTTTGCAATATACCTGGGTGAATGTTGTGAGGTGGTGTCAGATGGTAGCTATCTTGATGACATCATCTAATGCCACCGCAAGGTCTTCTGGGACAGTATGCTGGCTGATTTATGTTTTTCAATATGTTAACAAGTACCACGTAAAATTTCATGATGATTGATTAAGTGGTTCTTGCAATATAACTGGTAGCTCAGGTAAGATAGTTTTTTTCTTAGAATAAATTTGCCATCCACTTTCTCCAAGTGATAATTTGGAGAAAAATTGTAGAAATTGAATGTATATACTTTGGACTAAATCGACTTGTAGCTTTAACGTTAAAAAAATTCATAAAAGTGTCAAAAACTGGTATTTTCACTTTTAAGGTGTGAAAAAAAATTTGTTTTCAAAAAACAAAAAAAAGCCCGTGATAGCGCTTAAAAAGACGAAAAAAATGAGCCCTTGTCAATTGAAATCGGTTACAACTTTTTTCAATAAAAAATAAAAACCGTGAAAAATTGCCATTGTTTGACATTTAATTACAGGGGTTGTAATTGTCGTAGAAACTTGTTTCGGGGCTTAAATTGTAATAAATTGTAACTCTTGTTGGTTCCTACCTACAATAAAAATTTCGTACAAAAATAACTATAGCTTTTTGCGGATATTGCGAATATGTAAAAACAGGTGTTCCTGAAAAATGGCTTGGAAGGGGCCAATAATGGTCATAGAGTGATTTTTCAAAGCATTATTTGTTCATGAAGAGTTTACCTACAACCACCATAAAATGAAATGTAAGCAGGGTCCGATTTAATACCTAAAAAACGTGTCTGAAAACTGGGGTGTTTGTTGCTTCAAGTGCTCGGGCGTGCGAGTGGAGAAGTGGCGACGTGGTGGGGGAACCCTCTCTCACTGGGGATCACACCTAGAAATCCCAACGTTGAAGGAATAAAGCTTCGAAAAGGAGCACAACACATTTAACCTAGCGGTTATGGATCTGTTCTTTCCTTGTCTGTTTATTAGGGCTATATTTTAATTTGAGTGTTGTTCTTATTTTAAAAGTATGTTTTCGAAAGTGTTATTTCTAATTTAAAAACAAAAATTTCCATTTTATATACTTTTCTTTTAAATTGTACAGTATTTACTATTTAAAGAAATGAGTGTTATTCTTATTTTAAGAACATGTGTTGTTTAAATATATTTTTAAAATATCACATTTCAGAGATGTAGTAGTTATATGTATGCTTTGACTGGTGACATTTTAAAATTATGAATATACTCAACCTCGGAAGCTTTTTGAATTACTCGACTAGAGTTCAACTCGAATGAAAAAAGCCAAGCTCGCAGACCCCTAGGAGACACCCTGTGTATCATAATACACAAAAATGTTTCTTTTAGCCACCTTCCAAATATAACAAAATACTTCAAAAAACGAAAAGAAGTTTTCCTCTAATAGATTATATCATAATATGCATAGCTAAAACAAAAAAACTTAAATGAAAAAGAAAAATATTCCTCCAATTAGAATTTTTTTCAAATCCTCAAATTTCCTTGGGGATTTGAAGAGCCCATTTTAAGTTAAAATAATTGCATTTTTATACAGTTAATATATTATATTTAGTAACTTATGTTTACCATATTTAATGAGATTCAAATTTAGATTCAAACTCAGGATTTGTAAGTAAAATGATTATTCAGACACATAAAATAGTTTACTCATCCCATCTCTAATTTTTAATTAGTGCCTCATTCTGTGTCATTACCGAGAGTAGAGACCCTTGCGGAGGTTGATGATGAGCATGTCCTTGAGAGTGGGGAATGTCTTAGTGAGGGGGATCAGCGCCTTCATGACACACTCAGATTCGCTGCTCGGCCTGTACAGGAGGTTTTGCAGCATCTTGGTGATTTCTGAGCGGCACTCATACATGGCCATCGGGACGCGCATGCTCAGCTCATACAAGCAGTCTATGTGAAAAAATATGTTCAGATTAATCCTCATATATTATTATTTACTTTGATTGTATTTAACAATGAAGCTCCAATTGCTAAATGATTTTAAAATAATGGAAACTGATAAAACTAAATAAGAAATAAAAATAAAATAATGAGCGTGAATTTAATGACGAAATCCCACCTAAAGAAAGAGGAAAAAAGTGGGAAGAATCCAATCCACAAAGGTGACATCTTCTTCCTTTCTTCTGTCTTCTATAGTAGAAATAGTCACACATACATTTAAACACAAGCTAAGCAATATTTCAGCATTGTTGCTTTTATTAGGTGTGTGCAAATATTCGAAATTTCGAATAATTTCAAACAATTAATGGGCGAATATTCGATTCGAAACTCTGAACAGCAAGACCAAATAGTTGTGTCATAAATCTCTTAAAAGTCTCACCCAGATCAGTATGTTTATGGCGCGAGACAAGCCATATAATCTGGTGACTCAGAGTTAAAAATACTCTTGTCCTTTATTCAATATGAAGGGAGGGGGGGAATACCAATATTAGAAAGCAAGAGGTTGTGGCCTGTATAAACGTAACTCAAGTTGGCCCGCCACATTGCTGAATTTTTTTTTGGTTCAATAGTTTGTGCTCTATTTGTGCTCATATGTGCCCGAACATGAACATTTGTGCTGTGAAACTGGCCCCTTTAGAAAATATTTTATGTGGCGGGCCAACTTGAGCTCAAGCTAACCTGCCACATATTGAAAAACACAACATAACAAAAATTTATTTATGTCACTCCATTGTGCTCGGTTTGTGCTCATATGTGCCCGCAAAATGAACAATTGTGCTTTAAAATTAGGCACTCTAGAGAACATTTAATGTGGCGGGCTAACTTGAGCCTTCCCTATATCATAACCTGTCGAAAAATCGAGTTCAAGCTGGCCCGCCACATTTTGAAAAATCAATGTAACAAAATTCTGTTTTCACGATTCGTTTGTTCTTTGTTTGTGCTCATATGTGCCCGAACATGAACTTTTGTGCTGTTAAACTAGGCCTTTTAGATAAGATTTAATGAAGGTGATCCAACTAGAGCTCAAGTTAGCCCGCCACATATTAAAAAACAAAACATAACAAAATTATGTTTTCGCCATTAGTTTGTGCTTCGTTTGTGCTCATATGTGCCCGAAAATGAATTATAAAATTTAAAAAATCTGATTTAGGTGAAACCCGTTGTATAAAAAAACTGGATCAAAAGTTCCTCTCAATTTTCTGAAATTTTGTTTTATATTAAGTTTTTTTTTATTGATACCAGCTCAAATAACAATGTTTTGAAATAATTTTTTGCATTTTACATACTTAAATATAAAACCACATTTTTAACAGAATTTACTAATTCAAATTATTTTTATCAAAAATGTAAGAAAAATCTACTATTCAATATTCGTTCGAAATTTTGATATTTGATTCGATAAATACACCTATTCGCACACTCCTAGCTTTTATTAAACAAAAAAGAGATAAGAGGAAGGACACTTTACACAAACACTAACCTAATTCATTTTGAGTTCAAAAACAAACAATTAGAAACACAAAATAGAGTAGTTTAGTGTTTGTGTAAACTGTCTTTCCTCGTTTTTGTTTGATACAGGCAACAATGCCAAAATATTACTCTATTTGTGTTGAATAGAAGATACCTTTGTACATTGGATTACTACCACATTTTTCCTCTTTCCATAGGTGAGCTATCTTAATTAAATTTGCAGTTATTAGTTTATTTTAATTTTTTTATAACTTTACTTTAAATGGGTATTTAGTGTGAACTTCCTATTCTAAACATAGGGTCATAAACTTTAGATTAAATATTCAACATTAGTGCCAAAAATTGTAACACCTTAGTGGGACAAAACCGTGTTGCAAGTACCCATAATTGAATCAGGGCTCCCTAACCAATTGGTTAAAGTGAAAACGTAACAAACATCATCATGAGTACTCACCAAAGTGCTGTTTCATGGCTCCCCTGGTCGAGATATGGAAGGAGAGTTTCTCTAGAGCCTTGGAGATGACGCTAGACTCCTGCCTTACCAGACTCAACACAATGTGGGAGCCAAGGCTCCACAGCTTGCCTAGGTCTGAGATGTTTCCAGGGACGGAGGTTATGTCCAGCAGGATGAAGCCAAGGTTCAACATTCCGTAAAGGACCTGAACATTATCTCGCACTCTGCACAAATGTGGGGGAAAAAAAAAAGTTACCTTCCATACCTTGGTAACAAACTCTAAGGATGAATTAGCATCATGGTTTAATTTTATTTGTGAGTTATATAAATTATCACTGTAGCAGTGACTTGACTTCAAAATTAAAAAGTAAAAATTAGTATTTAGGTGCTTACTTAGAACTAAAACCTTTTTGGAAATAAAAGGTGAATATCTAAGTAAATCTTGAAGCACACTTGACTAAGTGTTATTTTACAAAAGTGCTCCTGGATAACTAGTACTTATACATCTTATACTTTTCATTTTTTATCACTGTGTCTTACTGTATCTGTATCTTATACTTAATGGTTTTAGAATGTTTATTCACCAAGTACTGTTGGTTAGGTTAGATAATATAAAACTGCTAGTACACCTAGTTCAAAAAACAGGATGGCTGATATAAGTCTGTACTAGACTATATAGTAACTGATGTAAGAGATGTGGTGATAGAAAATGGGATGTTAAAGTTATCTCGAGTGAGAGCCTGGGCAGTGATCATACGCTGTTAGTGGTGGACCTAGATGGTGTTAAAGTGGTAAGTGTAGAAGATAGGTAAAGGACAAAGATAAACGACTGAAAGCTGAAAGATATGGATGTGAGGCATAAGTTCCATGATAGAGTTAAAAATATGTTACCAACCACTGAAATACAAGATGGAAATGTAGAGAACTAGTCTAGTCAACAGAAATATGTGGTTAAAACAGGTGGAAGAGTGTAGGAAGCAAGGGATGAAGAGTGGGGTGGATGAATTCACGACAGATACGGTAGGAGCAGCTGTAATACCCAGGATACAGTGGTTGTATTGAACACTAACAACAATTTGGCGAAACTAACAGGTGCTGGATGACTGGACTAAAGGGAGGAAAAGGTAATGCACCAACTCCTTTCTCCTGGCTTGAAAATTACGGAAAGAATTATTGAGGGAAAATTGAGAGCCCCTATTGAGCCTGTCCTAGAATAGGAACAGCATAGCACTGAGCAGATCAGACCTGATCTTTGCTTTAAGGATGCACATGAAGAAGTAGTGGGAGAAAGGGAAGGATCCAATAAAAGTGTTTTTGGACCTGGATAAGGCGTACAACAGCGTCCCAAGAAGAGTACTATGGAAGAGTTTAGAAAAATTAGGAGTTCCAGGAAATTTGATTGGCAAAGTTAGAATGTTGAATTAAAAGTGCCTAAGCTGTGTACAGATTGGAGAAGGCCGGTCTGAATGGTTTAGGACCAAAAGGGTGGTTCAATTAGGAAGTGCTCTTTCACCGCTGCTTTTTGTAACTGTATTATTATTATTATTAATATTATTATTAGCACCGCGTCTTACTACCCGTTCGGGTTATACGCACTTACGCTAATGTGTAATGGTAGGGTGATTATGGAATGAAATGGAGGACCTACAGTTTAACGTGGAATCCGAAACACGGTGGAGGCCTGGCATTCCTCACATTCACAAGTTGTGATTAATACACGTCTTGTCAGACGTGAAGGAAGGGTTTGGCAATCAGATAAATCTGTGCCGGGACCGAGGATTGAACCCCGGACCCCCAGCACAGAAGTCTGACACCTTACCCCTAGACCACCAGGTCACCTTTGTAACTGTAATGGATGCTGTATTAAAATGTATGAAAAGAGAAGAGAATGAATACATAAATGCCCTGGTATATGCGAATGACGTCGCAATTTGATGAGACACTGAGGTAGAAGTACAGGAACGATTGGATAAGTGGATATTCAAATTCAAAAAGTATAAGATGAATGTGAGTAAAACAAAGAGAGTTGTCATGAAAATCAGCAAATTAAACTCCAAATGCTACTTATGTCTGGAACGAGAACAACTGGAAAGTATCAACGAGTTCAAATACCATGAGATACATTTTTTTTTGTAAAAAAAAAAAAAAGCTTTGATAATACAAATCTGGATTTTGAAATACATTTAATTTAGTGGAATAAGTTGTAATTTGTATATCCTTAACATTAATGAAGGATTGAGGGAGGATTGTTTGTTATGAAAAAGAAATAATATCTTAAAACTGGATTAAAATAATTAAATTTAAATTCAAATATTTTAAAATACACTTTGGAAAACTTAAGTTTAGCTCAAAGAACTACTACAATAATAATAAATAAAAAAACTAGAATTTTAGAGTAATATATTATATACTATATTTAATCACCAAGTAAAGTAACTAAGAGATGTAATTTTGTGGCCCTAGTAATGATCTGAATGTCAAACTTATGTACTTAAAGTAAAAACAAAGAAGGGGTAGTTTGTACCTATTTTGTATAAGTACGTTCACAACCAACTCTATACTGGTTGTCTTGGTAATATTGTCCCTGAGCCACTGTGATCCCTTGCGTTTCTCCTCCTCCAGGAAACACTTCAGTATAGTGTGTTTCAAAAAGTCACAGACCTGGCAACAAATAGTGAACCAAGCAATGACTAATGACAACACAATCCTCTTCTTCATTTGGTGTTTATTGTACCTCCCTTTTCTTCAGCAAAACAAATAGGCATGGATCAGTGCTTTAAAATGGATTAACTAAATGATAGCATACACTGCGTGGACATTAAAAATGTGCTTGTGGACGGAACATAACCCAAAATATGAAAAATATAAGTCTTTATAAGAAAATATCCTAAACGCCTTTGAAATAATAATTTGTTTTCAATTAAGTATTAAATAGCTCATATTGAAATATGTTGCCAAGCATTAAGTGTTGACACCTAAACAATCAGATGTTGGGCAGTTTGCAAGAACGAGGCTTAGTCGGAGCGAAACAAAAAGTGGAGTCAAGTTTAAGGTCAATTGATTTGATATCTACTTTGCTTCATCTTCTGTTTCACTCAGCTTATTCTTGCACATAGGCCTTATGCTTTGGCCACAACTTCAAATGAGAATATAAAGTCCAATCGCACTGAAAGGGCCTTTAAAAAATTATAAACATATTTGTTGGTGATAAACATTGATAACACTTTACTAATAATATAGTTGTTATTTTACAGATATTTTAAATTTTTACTATCTATCAAAAGTGACAGCTAAAAATGACATAATTTGACATATGAATACGTGAAAGTAGATCTCTTTAAAGAAAACCTCTTTTCACTTTTTTGGCGTAATTTTTACCAGATATTTGGAATAAAGTACAGAAAGGTGGATAGAAACAATAAAAGGGACGAACACAATATGGCTTTTACAATGAAAAGAACACAGTTCACACTTTACATTGCTGCCAATGGACAAAAAGGTGATGGCTGCCTCTTGAAGAAAATCAATCCCTACTGCCCAATCACCCGACCTAGCTTTCATTCCATCAGAAAGCGCAACACAACTTCCTCTTTGTCAAGTGGCAGCAATGTTAAGTGTGAACTGTGTTCTCCTTTTCATTGCAAAAGCCATATTGCGCTTGTTCCCTTTTATAGTTTTCTATCCACTGACCTTTCCTGTACCTTTTTCCAAATATATATTACCTCAAAAAAGCGAAAAGAGGTTTTACTTAAGTTCTATTTTGTTCCTTTTACATGTTTATATCTAAGTGTCATAACATCTTTTACCAATTTCCTATTTCTCCCTTTTGATTTTTTTGGTTTCCTCTTTTAAGAAGTCGCGTGGAGGGTTTCACACTTCTTCCTGATGAGTTTCGATAGAATGAAACCTAGGTTAGGGAACTAGGCGCTACATTTAGGGGCTCAGGGCAATATTTATGGTTAGCCATAAGAGACCCAGATGATAGGGACATACGATATGAGAATGTCAGTATTATTTTATATGTTCGATTATAGAATATGTAGGCCTATTATAGCTTGCATTATGCACCAACATCTTTGGGGGTACAAAGGTGAAGCTAAATTATTTCTGGAGGTATGCCCCTAAAAGAGGTTGAATACCACTACCCTAGAGGCCTGAAAACACTTATGACCCGAGACGCAAATACTCACCATATCTTCATGGAAATGTATTGTGGATATGGCGAGCAGCACTGCAAAAATGAAAGGTCTTGTCACAAGTTCAGGGGCACAGACTAGATTTCTGAGGAATGAAACAAGGTCCCTGATACTTTTAGGGTAAGCCATGGCAGCGTCATAGATGTGAAGTAAAACGGTGTCTTCAGACTCGCGAGAATCTTTTACATTGGTTTCATCTAAAAAAAAATAAAAAATTATAAAAATAAAAAGATGATTAAAAAAATAGAGATGGTGCTTTTGAATATTCACAGCCTTTAAAATTGTAAGGTTAGCTGAGATTCAAGGATTTAAAAAAATTCCAATTCAAAATTTAAAAAAAAAATTGAAATCTATTGACCTCAATTGTCTTGGGGTAAGGTTCTCGCCTCAAGACCAAATGCTCGTGTGTTCAAACCCAGCTGGGGGCGATGGATTTTTCTTGAGCTATAAAAATCTGTAGGACATCTTCCTTAGGAGGGGGAAATAAAGCTGTAGGTCTCATGGCAATTGTGGTATGTGAAAGAACCGTGGAAGATATATGAGAATACCTTTCCCGTCAAAATTGGTAGGCCTTTCGCTCTCGCTCATAGAAATTCTTGTGTGCTAATTTAATCAGTCGGTTCTGAAAGTGCTCATAAAATACCTCAAATAAATAAGTATTGATTGAGATTTATTTTTTCCAAATATAAAATCTAATTTTTAGGGCTATTATGATGTATATTTTTTACAATTGACTGAAATTACTTTTGATACAAAAAATATAAGTTAGCAATGCAGTGGGGTACATCTTTCAATTAAATTAAATATAGTGAAAAATGACAGCTAGACATGAGCATCGAACCTGAAACCCTTGTTTTAGCATGCCAATGTTCCTTGACTTAAATACGCAGGAAATGTCCTATGTTCTGGCCCGTTCTTCACTCATAGTTTAAGGCATAGTCTGCTATATACGTGAGAATTCACTGGATGCTTGGAGCTATTATTTCATCTCTTGTGTTCATCCCCAACACTCTACAGTTAAATATTGTATGAGAAGCAGAATAAACACCGATACCGAGTTACTGATGGCTGTGTTTGAATAATATTTTAAAATACCATATGTATAGAAGGCTGCATAATTTGACTCTCAAAGGATATTTTAGATTCAAGGATTTGAAAAAAATATATATTTCAATGGCAGTGTTAATTTGATTGTAAAAGCCATATTGTGTTCGTCCCCTTTTATATGTTTCTATCCACCTTTCCTGTACCTTCTTCCAAATATAATTCACATTGATATTTTTTATTTTTATTTAGTTCTGATTTTGTTCACATTAATTCTTTGGTTGCTATAAGAAATATAAGTTGAGTGTTAACATTTTAAAAATGGGAATCCACATTCAGTGAAGTAGAAGATTAATAGTCTGGGGTCTCGTAGTTAGGTTTGTCTAATAATTATGTTGATTTAAATTAATAGTAAGCTTCATAATCCAGAGTGGCCACTCACTCAAACTCTAGGATAAATTTATAACATGATTCCAGATTTTCCTGGAAATATTTTATCGAATGCTTTTGCTCCGGGCTGCATTGTCTGTTGGCACTTAAAAAGGTCCCTGAGCCACATTTAATTATTTATCGAGCCAGAAGTTTGACATGCTTGCTCTAGAAGATATTTTGAAGTACTTTCCCAGAGAAACTAGCGCTAGAAACTAGTCTTCTCTTTGTTTGGTCTCATCTATTAATAAATACCATTAATATTTTTTAATTCCCAATACTCAAAATTCAAACATAATTGCCGGTTAACTAGAATTGTGGCCACCCTTTAATCATCCAAGAAATTCTGATTACAAATCAAATTTAAAATTTATTTTTAATCTTTTATCTTAAATTTTTTTCAAATCATCCAATTTTGAATATCCTCAAAGATTTGAGGATTAAAAGGAATCATCTTAAGTAAAATGTCACACATCCAACTCACCCATCTCAACCTCATTGAGTGCCTCAGAAACAGTGTTGGTGTCCTTCAGACTGCCTTTGTATAGCTTATTGGTGAAGTAGAGGTCGAGGTTCATGTACAAGGTAACGCAGTGATTCACCTTACACATATTCAGCAAGAGGTACACCAGCGGGGGCACTTCTTGAGGGTCAAGGCGGTGCATGCACTTGCACAGTGTCATGACCACTTCATCGTGCTCCTCTAGGGTCAGACTCATGTCACTAGAGCGGGTAAAATAACAAGAGAATGTAAAGTAAAGGCAATCAATGGGTGTGGACAGACGAAAAGGAACGGATAGGATGTGAATATATAAATATACAGCTTTTTAAAGTAAAGCTCATTTCCCTTCCTCCACCTTAAAATCATATTGTATTCATTTCCTTTTATTTATTACTATCACTCTTCCTTCATATAATATATCGCTGTAAGGTAAATTTTTTTCGCCTTTTGAGGTATTTTGTTAAATGTATTTGAATGAAGGTACAGGAAAGGTGGAAAGAAAACATATGAGAAAGAACGTACAAAATATGGCCTTTACAATGAAAAGAAGAACACAATTTACACGTTGCATTGGTGCCAACTGGACAAAGAGGTAATGGCTACCTTTTGCAAAAAAAATCAATCGTTACCGCCCAATCCCCTGACCTATGTTTCATTCTATCAAAATTTATTTATCAGAAACTTGCAACGCAAATTCCTAGAACAGCAAACAGAAAAAACAATAGGAAGAGGTCAGAGGATTGGGTGGTAGCAATTGATTTTCTTCAAGAGACAGCTATTACCTCTTTGTCCTAACCTGTCGGGGGATTGGGCAGTAACCAGGACTGTGGAGTTCGTACGCCAAACTTTCGACCCCCGAATCCTCTATTTTTAAACTGTTCAACTCTGACTCTTTTAGAAATGATTAAAGTATATTAATTAGTAATAACAAAACTTACTTTGGTAAGATACTCAAATACAGATTACTTTATGGGAAGCTTGTTTCGCATTGTGAATTTACATTTAAATAAATTTGCTAATCCAAATTACAAATATTGGCCCTAAAGAATAAAAAAAGTATAAAATTAGAATTAAATGTTTACTATGTATTGTTATAATATTATAAGTGTTATTTTGAAGCAGAAGTCAGAGTCGGTACATTTACAGGCTCGGACTAATACTCCACCCAAAATTGCTTCCGACTCCACAGCCCTGGCAGGCCATAGCAATTGATTTTCTTCGAAAGGCAACAATTACCTCTTTGTCCAGTGGCAGCAATGTTAAGTGTGAAATGTCTTCTTCTTTACAGTATAAAAGATATATTGTAATTGTTCCCTTTTATATGTTTTATATCCATCTTTCTTGTTAATCCTGTCATCTATATTAATAAGATTAAGAGTTTGTATATCTGTCATGAGCATTGTGGAATTTTTACTGTACACACAGATCTAAAATTTAGATAATAATAGCCCTTGTGAAAAACATGTGCCCGTAGAAGTAAGAATTTTAAAATTTAAATTTGCCCATTATACCCTTTAAAAAAATAGCTTTATTTTTTACTCTTTATGCACTTTTTACCCTAAAATATTTCTTCAGCAATAAGCCGGGTAATAAATGTAAAGTGAAAAGGACAAAAAGGTCAAAAATGGTAAAAATTAAATCTAACCAAAAAGGGCAACAAAAAAAAAGTCCAAAAAGGACCACAATGGCAAAAAGGGCACAATTAAGCAAAAATGGTAAAAGGGTAAAAAGTAAATCAAGCAAAAATGGTAAAAGGGTAAAAAGTAAATCAAGCAAAAATGGTAAAAGGGTAAAAAGTAAATCCAGTAAAAACAAAAAGGGTATAAAGGTTAAAAGGGATAAGAAAAAGAAACACCGTAAAAGATTAAAAAACCACAAAAAGGGTAAAAGAGGTAAAAAGATGAAATAGGGCAGTAGGTAAAGGGAAAAGGGCAAAAAGTGAATTACTTAAGGCTAAAGAGGGTAAAAAGATTAAAAAGTTATTAAAAGGACAAAAAGGTGTAAAATCGGTAAATGAGGTAAAAGGCATGAAAGCGGTTAAATGGGGTAGATACAGTAAAAAAAAGAAGCTGAAATTGTCTTGATTAGATTTAATTTCATCCCTTTAACAACACTTATGTAAATTGTGACACTTCTTTATTTTTTATTAGCACCAACAAGCAAGAACTCAAAGTATTGTGTATAGATAAGTTGTAACTTAATCTTCAAAAGAAATGCCAGCTTTTAAAACATGTTCAGATTATATCTATATTCACATTATGATTAGTTAGACTACTTTTGCAACCTATATCACAATTTAAACAGATAAAGAATTAATATTTAAACATAATAATTTAAGATTTGGTCACTATTATCTATTGTTTATTTTATATATTAAAAATAACAAAGCTACTTTATAGATTCCCTGTGCGAAGAAGAGGTACACCAACTCAGAGGTGTATTCTGAGAAAATTAACAGGTATGCTGTACTCTAAAAGTTGCAGGGGAGATTTGAGGGACTGAGGACCCTCAACCACCGTTGTCCAAGAACGTCAGAGGATTATTTCAAGGGAAATATTTGAAGCTGTGTGCCTATAGAAAAGTGGTTCTGCTTCCCAGATAATGATGGAAAGACTTCACAGAAAATCTGGAAGCACCAGGAATAAAACCCGGGACCTCTGGGTCTGTAGCTAGAACCTCTGACCACTAGACTACAAAGGCGGTCCTCAAATTGTAATGATATCTACATGGTTAGAAATGTAAGTGAATATTAATGTCGGGGCTAAGAGTGGTATGGGCACATTTCTGAATGCATAAGTGAGACAGATCTTATTCAATTAGCCTAGCGTAATTAAAAGCACACAGCAATTCTCAAAACAAACAATCATAATAAGAGTAAAATGAAGTGGTACATAGAACAAGCGTCCATCAGATCTTGGTGAGAGGGATTTATATGTGTAAACTCTGACTAACATAGGGGAGATTATCTCAGACTATTAATACTCTATCGCTACGTCATTGGTTTATTGCTAAGTTATTTACACATATCTTTTACTGTAAGCAGTGGTGCACCCAAGGGGGAGAGGGGCAAACAGGGTATTTACCCCCCACCTCTTTTCCAACACCACAAATAATTGTAATAGAAATTTAAATAATATGAAGTATAGCTAGAATATTTAGCATTGAAGAGGTGTCGAATGTATGGGCTACCTTTTAAGACCAAGCTTCTTATCTTAAGCCTAATATTCAAAAGGTTTACCGTTACACACAAAATTAACCATTGCAAAAACATACAAATAATAGCTTCGAAACAATTTGCATTATTTAAAGCTCTTAATTACTATAAAACTACTACAAATTATTTATAAAAGCATTTAATATTCATAAATATTCTCGGCCTTAAGGGGTTAGCAGGCTGTGCAACTCTAAACCCTCTCTCTCCATCAACATTTCATTCTTGCTACAGCATTTGATTGAATGCCTCCCCCAAAGTAAATAGCTGGGTGCGCCACTGATTAAGTGAATTATATGAAAATATATTTTATTTTATCTTTTCCTTCTAAATCATCTTGAAATGTTGAAATCACACTCCTGACTTTTGGAATTCTTTGATGTATGATTATATAAAATCACAATGACTAATAAGTCGTCAAAGCAAAATAAAAACTAAAAGAACACTATTAAAACTCCACGGATCCTTTCTACTAAAGAAAAACAAGAATTACCATCAACTTCCTCACTCTACCAGTGCTGAAATGCCTAAATTTGAAAGAGTGGTTAAATGTGTTTGCCAAATACATGATAATACATGTGACTAGAATGCCTAAACATAACTCAATGTATTTAATTAGTATGTAGTTTAAAGCTTGTTATGTATACTATTTGTTTACAATTAATTTGATATAGGCTATATAATTTTACTTAAACTATACTAAATTAGCTTAGTAAATAGACATTGTGATATTGAATCTTTTTTCAATAGTTGGCACAATGCTTAGCTTGCTTCACATGAACAGCATGACCTGGGGTGTAAAAACCTGAGTTCATCGGCCAATGATTTATGGGCGAGCGGAAAGGGAATGTGTTGCAACCCCCTAGACATTGGGCAACGTCATTAGAACCTCCCTAGCTTGCCTTGGGGTTTTCAAGCAGCAGGCCCTGGGTTTCCTATTGTGCTAAGTAGAGCCTTTTAGAAGAAGAATTACTTAAAACACAGTATTCTTGGAATATGATCCAATATTAGTTTTAAAATTAATAATTCATTACATGTATATTTATTAACAATTTAAACATTAGTGTTTACACAGTTAGCACAGACAACATTGAATTTAAAACAAACTAGTCGATATAATTATGGGTATGTGGTGCAGGACTAGCATACCCGGAGAATACGCCACTGCACCAGCTAATATAATATAAATGAGTGATTGAGCCAGCTCTTTATTAAACTACTAACTAACAAGCAATGTGTATCTAAGGAAAATATACTTATCCACTCACACAAACATGCTAGCCAAGTGTATGACACTCTCAGGCTTCCAATACACAGCACAAAGCAAATGTATCTTTTGAGAAACAAACTCTGGTCCTTTCATCTCTTTGTCACCGGCGTCCACGACTTTCTGGTCACTCAGATAAGTCAATACTATCGGGAGGACAGTTTTCCAACTGCAACAAAAGTATTATATTTTTACTAACTAGTGAATGCTCATGTTTAAAAAGTATTAGCCCCTTGTCCCTAATTTTTTCACAGAGTATAATTCCCACAATTTTAATATAACTGCAATGACTATCTCAAGCCCATCTCAAGAGCCTCAGGGTCAGGTGTGACCTAGAATGATTAACTTTGACTTAAGAGGCTGAAACCTGCTTCAGTGGCTGCATGGGTTATATACTTATGTACCAATTACGCCAATAGTTTTAGGGATTAGGAGGGTTATATTCAGAGGAAACGTACCCTCATTTACATGGAGGGACAGTGGAAAACCACTTTGGTAAAACCACCCTCAGTACACCCAACCAAGATTTGAACCTCAATCTCCCCGTCATCGGCAGTCTAGTCTACTGCAAGAGTAGCATGTTAGACCACACAGCCACTCAAGTGAGTCAATCCACAGTTTAAACATTTGTTATTTACTATCCAGACACACCAGAAGAACCAAAGTGTTAAACATGAAAGCTTTGTGATGATCTCCGAGTGCATTATGCATGATATCACAGCAGTTTATACATTTCAGAGAAAGCTAATGGAATTCCTTAACATTATTTACTCCCAACTGAAAAAAATCACATATATTTTTCAGATGGGGCAGCATCGAAAATTCACAAGAACTTTACAAATTTGAGCTTACATCACCAAGAGTTTAGATGCACAGCAGAGTGACACTTCTTTACCAACTCACATGGTAAAAATGCCTGTGATGGTGTAGGGGGAACTGTGAAGTGTCTTGCTGCTAGAGCCAGTTTATAGAAGCCCTAAGCAGAGCAAATTATGACATCAAGGCAGTTATATGAATGGGCAAGTCACAACATAAAAGGAATTATATTCATGTTTGTGACAATTGAAAAATATGAAAAT
Organism: Timema bartmani; assembly: GCA_902151455.1. NCBI lineage: Eukaryota > Metazoa > Arthropoda > Insecta > Phasmatodea > Timematidae > Timema > Timema bartmani. The sequence continues at coordinate 223,415 of CABFWB010000446.1, read as the reverse complement.
GTACAGATATATTTGCAAAATTTAGATACATTCCTTGCTCCAATGTGAAGTCCTGTTGCAACCAGAGAAACTGATAACAAAGGTATTTTCTTCTGAAGAACAGTTCAAACTTGAAAGTATCATACTAGCCAACATTTTAATAGTGTATGTGTCATCAGTTCTTACAAAAGTTGACCCCCTGACCGCAACTGGTAGAACATATGTTTAGACAAAACAGGGAGTTTCAGCTTTTCACAGTCAACTTTTTACAGTCAACAAGTATACAAATTTCAGGTATGTTCAATATTCTTAGTCAAATATTTGTATTCCTGTTTTACTAAATCTAGCATGGCTCCTGAACCCATTTATATCCCATATTCAAATGTTGTACTTAATGAGTAATAGTAGTAATAGTATACAAGTTATACAACATATTAAAAAAAACTATCAAAATATATATTTCAATGGTAAATTCCCCCCCCCCAATGTAGCCAAGTAATATCTCATATGAAAGAGCTATTCAAAACCTTTCCAAAAACACTTGAATCACTTCTATAGGTGCCAAGGTTACTGAAACATATAATGTTAAAGTCAACAAGATGGTGCCAAAATTGGTCAAAATAGCAAATTTTGCACTCCCGTAACTTTGTAAATATATAAGGTATGAACCTCAAATTTTGCATAGGCTCATATCTCTGGTAGCCCTTTCAATATGCTCAATTTAAAAAGAAATAAAGAATCTGAGGTTGAGGACCTTGTTGATTTGACATGGAATCCCACTTTTTTAGATTTTTACTAATATCGAATTTCTCAAATAATTTAGGATTCAAAGGATTAGAGGAACTGAGGATCCAATCGTCCTATCTTTAGTTTTAAACCATGGTCGAGGATTACAAATATAGGCCTAGTTAATAAATTCAAAGTTTTCGAAGCATTACATAGGTTGCCCCTAAGCTAGTTGATATTTATTCGTATATATTGCTGTTTGCATGTAAGTAGTGCTTAAGGCCTACATATTTTCATACCTCTAATAGAAAAAAATGTTAATTTACAATCTAACAGATAATTTGCACCTTTAAGGCATGCCTATGGGGGAAAAAAACTGAGAATCTGAGGGGCTTAGTTCACTTCCTCAATCTTCTAATCACACAAGATGTTCACTGTTTTATGTGAAGTTATTATTGACACACCCACTGGTGACCCAAATGAGAGCTGAGCACAAATCAAGATTCACTCACCCCACCAGTTCTGTGGTGCCATTCTGAGCCCAGTCGACACACAAATCTGCAAGATGGGCTACATGCTTGGCCTCCATTTTGTCTATCTCATTGGAAATTAATGAGATAATATCCATCTCTTTCGGAGATTTTTTCTTTTTGATTTCCAAAAGAGTTCTCTCAACAACCTGAAAGAAATTAATAGGTGGGAATTAAAACAAGAGGCATGGCCTCAGTACCCAACATTAAATTAGTTTATTAGAAATAAATTACCATGTATGAAGCTATAAGACTTTAGAACACCACTTATGTTGATCAACGACTGCACTAATGATCACACAACCAAAGGTGTTATTTTTCAATGAACTGGATTTCTGATGACAGGGAAGGTAAAAGCTTGAATCTCTGTACAGGCTCCACTTGGGGGTTGATTTTCAACATGTGACTCATACAGGGTGGCTATAAAACATATTTTACAAAATTCCCTGACTTTTCCAGGTTTTCCAGGCAACATTTTTCAATTTTCCCTGACTACTTTTTTCCAGTTTTAATGGTGGATGATGACTGGTTTTATTTATTATTGATCACATATTAAAAAAAATGTTGTATCTACCAAACACAAACAGATTTATCAGTTATTTGAAAAATTAAAATGTTATTTTATTTAGGTATTATTAACTGTTTTAGTGTTTAGTTGTGAAATTAATGGGATATTTTAGACATATTTTTTGACTCCCTGACTTTTCCTTATTTTTAGTTAAATTCCCTGACATTTCCCCGTTTTCCCTGTCATCCAAAAATTCCCTGACTTTTCCAGGTTTTCCCTGTCTGTAGCCACCATGTCATATCATCCCCCTATCCCCACTAAAATGGCTGTCCATCCTATAAACTTCCTTCCTAATAATTAATAGGCCTACCCCCTCCCCTTTTTTTTTTACCCACGTCTTGGCTATCTACGTTTAACTTCACTAATGAGGTGGAGGAGAGGAAGGTATAAACTAGAGGGAATGTACTCAAATTTACTTGGAAAGAGCGGGAAAATTATAAGGGAAAAAATAACTAAATACACCCAGCTGTGATTCGAGCCCTGACATCTCTGTCACTAGAAAACAGAATTAGACCAGATCCTGATATTTTGTTTGTGTTCCCAATTACGTGTGTTACCTTGAATTAAGTTGCAAATGAGCTTGGTTTTAAACATCAAATACTCACCCGATAACGCTTCATCTGACAAGAGCTTGATGATGGGGCGAGGCCTCCAAACACACATTTCAAAACACTGCAAATGTGCCTTGTTTCTAGTGAGGAGCTCACTATTGTGCAGAGCTGAAAAAAAATAAGCCATTTCTGAGAGTGAAAATATGTGCATATTTTTGAAGTGAACATTGTAAAATAATAATATAATCATAGGCTAATTTTTTAGTGATATGGTAGGGACAAACACACTTCTGCTCATTTGGGTTACTAATAAGTTACATAAACACATTAAGAAACAATTTATGAACTATTTAGGTAAAGTGAGGTCATCACTATCTTGATATTCATTGACTGTCGGGAGACCTACCCGCGTTCTTAAAATTATGCTGTTAATAAGTACCCCATTGTGTGACATAATAGACAAATTATCTTGTTTTCTTGACTTCCAGTATCTTTATCTATACCCAGGGTGCGCAGCCCTGTCGCCAATAGCTCACTTTTGTGGTGATCACATTTGAACCATGTCACTAAAAAAAAAAAAATATGGCCCCAGTTGGTGTAGGGCCTACTTAAGAAACTTTCTTATAATTTTTCTCCGAATTTGATACTAACTATTTTGAAAAGATCAACTCACACCTGTCATCCTTAACTATGATGTAAGAAAATAATTTTAAAAGTAATTTAATACCACTAATCAGGTTGCAGAATGCAGCACTAAAAAATCTATTTTGTCCGCTTTATAAGGATAATGAGTGAAGCATTGGAATTTTTAATCACTAAAACTTTTTTTTATAAGGTCATAATGGTATATAAACTTAAAAATAATTCAACTAGGCCTACTTAAAAGAAATTTTAAATTTGATAAAAGAGTTTGTGCCTTAAGCGAGACTTAAAATTTGTGTCCCAATTGTATTCTGTATACTATAAATAAACTACACCCCCTGAGTGATGCAAAATAATATATATATATATATATTAGCACCATGTCTTACTACCCGTTCGGGTTATACGCCTAGCATGCAAAATAGTATGGTCCCAAAATAATGAGGAGGGGTGGTTGGGAGGGAGGGGAGGAGCGAGAGGAAGAGATCAATAAATAATAAGGGTTGACGCCCCCCTTATCAATGTGTGAAAAAGTATTATCCTTTCCTCCACTCCTTTTTTTATTAATATTTTCAGAAGCTTAAAAGTTAAATCAAAGTGATTTGCTGACAAAGCAGTCCTGACTGTAATAAAACCACGGAAAGAGTTTATGTTGGTATCTAATAGATTTAAAAAATATATATTCTTAATATTAGATACAATATTCAATATTTACATGTTATTTCCTTAATTAGAAATTATTATTAACTCATTTAATTTAAATATATCACTAAACACTAAAAAAAATTACATTTTGATGGAATGTGCCCCTAAGACCACTGACCCTAGGAAGAGAAAAGATTCTTGAATAAATTCTTCCAACACAAAGTAAATGCCATTACCAGTACATTTGGCTTTTAATAAAGATACAAGTAGGCCTACTGAAATTAATTGGTAGAATAAAAATTAAAAAAATAATATAATAATAATAATTATTATTAGTAGTAGTAGTATTATTAGGATTATTATTAGTATTATTATTATTAATATTATTAGTATTATTAGTATTATTATTATTACTACTACTACTACTACTACTACTACTACTACTACTACTACTACTACTACTACTACTACTACTACTATCATAATCATCATCATTATTATTATTATGCCTATTGATTTAAATAGGATTGATTAAGTGTTGCATAAGTGTACATAAGAAACAATAAGCAAGTGTTTGTTAACAATGCAGTTAACTTTAATACGGTAATATTTAAATAGGCTTATACAAAACTGTAGTCATAGGTAAAAATGAATATCTTTGTCATTAATATTATTTTCATAAAAGTGCTATACGTTCTTAATGTGTATTATTTTCATTTGTTTACTGACCAATTAGGTTAAAACATATTTGGGTTTCATTATTACACACTAGGCCTACATGGAACACAACAAATCGAGAACATGTTTGAACGTATATCATAATAAACCTATCAATTTGGTCTAAAAATGATCAAAAATTGATCTATAAAAAACTTACTTCAAATTTGTTTTAAGCTAATTAGTTAAAACATTGCCATTTTATTTGCGATTATAATCATAAAATATTGATATTTTGGTTATAAAAAAGTTATATATAAGTTTGATGATGGGTACCAGCCCCCAGAGTTTTCTTTAATATAGGCCTATTTTAGGGTAGGTTATTTTAAGAGAAACATTTTGTTATTGCATGAAAGGTTGGATTTTGTTAGGCTGGGATGGTTTATTTTAATAAGCAAATCATATCATTGCTTTGTTAAAGTCTCATGTTGGAACATTTCCATCATTTTTAATCATTTATGTTTTTTAGAGATTTATATATTTAGGCAAGTCGGCCTCCCTATATTTATAATTTTCTAATGCTAGAAATAACAAATATATCTACTCAATTTCACTTGTCACAATTTATTTATTTTTGATTTAGTGTTGAGTTAGTTTTACTCAGTATTATTTAACTAAAAAAAAAAATATTTAAGTTTTTAAAATTACAGTAGAGCATCTATTTTAATTCAAAGTCCAAGGAATATCATCAAAAACTTGAAATATCCTAAATTCAAATTAAGTTTACCATTTTTATGAGTATCTAGGCCTAGGCATCTGGTAAACAACAAATCAATCATCTCAAAATATGCATATAAAATATGTCCATTTAACGAAAAAACAAGACAGATTTAAACACAAAATAAAAGTTGGAAAAATTTACATACAAAAATTGAAGACTTAAATCAGTGTTAAGGCCTATCTACAGACTCTGTATCTGTAAGGTGCTTAGTACTCAGTAAGAGATTGATACCACACTAATATATTGCACTCTCTACAAAGTCCACATCCTTAATTCCTTAGTCCTTACCACTCTGTAGGTGACTCAACCTGAACTTTATAAGAACTAATCGATACGGGCTGCTAAGGACTACCATTCACACCAAAAGCCAAGCCAACACATCCCCTATTCTATGCAACCCGCCTGCACCGGTGCAAAGTTCCCCACTTTATTTGTCAATAACTTTGTATGACATTCTTGGCATTTAAATGTGATTTAATCAAGATCGTTAAGATATGTTTTAAATTAATACAAACTCGAAAAAATTAACAATGGTATGGTTTAGAAATATTCAAATATTTAACTCTAAAATTTGTAATAAATTTAATTTTTTGCCATTGATTTTAATAGAAATTTCGCGAGGGATCATGATGGGTTCAAATTACCCTATTTTTCGAAATAGTCAGATCATGCTGTAAGTGGCCTATTATTAAGGTGACCAATCGTCCTCCTTTAGGGAGGACAGTCCTTCTTTTGTAGGTTCTGTCCTTCCTCGAAAAGTGTCCTCCTACCTGTCCTCCTTTTCGATATTTTAAAACTAATCTGTTAATCTCTGTATTCAGAGAACTAATGCAGCAGTTGAAAGAGTTTTTTCAATTGGTAATGATTTTTGGACAAGTGAGAAATCAAGATTGAATGTTGATACTCTAGCTGCAGCACTTACCGTAAAATTCAGTATGAATGATATTTCTTGCTCCGAAATTTCCAATATATTGTTAGAAAATGATATATTGACAAAAAATATTCATTCAATGGAAAAATACTCGTTTAATTAAATAGTTAAAAGGGATGTAAGCATAATTAGTGTATTTTTGTTTGAATTAATAAAATGTTTCATTTATTTACATTGTACTTTTTTCTTAAATTTTTTTGTCCTCCTTTTCATTGTAAAAAAATTGGTCACCTTACTATTATAAATAGTGCTACTATGAATGAATGAATGAAGACCCTTAAATCGTATCAAAATGAATTTATTTATTTTCTTATATGTTTAATATTAATTTATTTGGGCCATTTCTAGATATAATAATACAAGTTCAAAACAAGAGACTCATTTTATAAACTAGATAATAAATCAAACAATTAAAAATACAAATTGTTACCGTTTTTATATCTAAGTCATCCACAAATTTGTGTAGTTCTTCTGGAGATTTAGAAAGTTTCAACAATTGCTGAGCTTTATCGTTTGTTAGGTTCATTTTGAAATAAATTTTCTGAAATTCCCTCTATTTCTCTTCTCATTTATCAGAGACATTTATATTTTGATTTTAAATAGCAATTGTCATTTGTTTTATTCTTAACTTGAGAGGTTAGCCAACATTTAAATTGAAACCACTACATTATAGTATACAGGATTAAGAATCAAAACTTATTTAATGTTTCTTTAAATAAAGAGATAGAAAAATAGATAGTAGGGATATCTTTTACTTTTTTTGAATGAATGTTCATGAATGTTTTGAATGAATATTCCTGTATATCCTGATGATAAGTGGACATATGACACTACCACTATAGACTGGTAATTTTCAATTTTCTTAGCAGATGTAATGGAAGTAAAAATATGATAAGAGATCTTAGAAGCTCAAAAAGTTTACCTTTTGATAAATCTTCTAATAAAGTACTAAAACACTGCTCAAATTTTTTTGCATAGTATATCTCTATTCTATTTAATAAATATAAAAGGAGTTAAATTTCCGGAACAGCTGAAAATACAAAAACTTATTCCCGTGTATAAGGGTGGCACTTTGAATTGTGATCCATCAAACTACAGGTCTATCTCACTTATTTTTTCCATATCAAAAATATTAGATAAAATAATCAAAGTTAGATTACTTAAGTTCTTAGACAAAATACATTTTTCAAACAACCCCACTATGTATGTAGGGGGAAATCTTATACACTAACTGCTAAGCTTTCATGAGCTTTATTTATTGATTTAAAAAAAGGCATTTGACACTGTCAACCAAGAAATTATATTATACAAGCTGTCTGAAATAGGAATAAGAGAATAAGAGGAGTAGCTTTTGAGCTTAAATTACTAACAGTAATCAATATACTTACATAAACAATCATAAAATGACTGTAGACCTACGTGGTGTCAGGTGTGGGGTCTATACAATATTTTTATTTGGCACATGTTATTCGTTTATTATGGCTCAATACTTTCTAATAATATAAATTTAATCAGTGTAATTATTAAGAAAATGTAAAAAAAAAAAAAA
>CABFWB010000446.1:188889-215805 GCA_902151455.1 Timema bartmani | reverse complement strand
GAAAATGTAAAAAAAAAAAAAAAAGCTACAGTACCGCTACTGCTGAAGTTGATGAAGTTTAGGCTTCAACTGAAAATCATTTCAGTTAAACCTACCTCTTTCAAATTTCTGGTCAACAGTGTGATGATACTACCAAGTGCAAATAAAATAATAGTTTAAATTGAAATTTAATATATTGGTGTCAAAACAAGTTATTTATTTTAATTGTGTTTTAGTTTTAGTTGTTTTTCATTCTTCTTATACATATTGTTAGTTATACTTTTAAATTATTATCTACATTTATTCAAAGATTGAGAACTTTATCCAAATGAGGGGGTGAGGTTAGCAAATGTATCAGCTCATTCTGACTCAGATCGTAGAAGTGAAGTAGTGAGCGAATATTTTAGTTTTATGTGTGTTTCTTTTGGTGGGATAAAAATATTGGTGAGTATTCAAATATATTTACGAGAATTAATATGTGAGGTGGTTAGTACATTCTTCAGTTTTACTAGGTACTTAAAATACCGTTAATTTAACTGCAATTGTAGATCTTAACACTTGTGACAACCATTAGGGGTGTGTCACCGTTTAGCAAATAGCGTGGACTATATTGTGAACTAAGTTATATTATATGTGGTATCTCTTGAAAGCTAATGATACACTAATAAAAGCTCTAACTAAATTATTAACGCTAAAATATAGTAGGTATTATTGTATGAAAAACTTTCTTCGTCTCTTTCGTTTCCGGCGCCATTTGCAGACTTGATTCTCTTAGAAGGTGGGGGAAATTAGATTAACTTGTTAATTACAACTTTCATCTTTTTCTGCTCCATTTATCTTTAATTTGTTTCATGGTTTTGTGTAATTTATGGATTGGAAAAATACGAACATTTCAAATGTTTAACATCGACTAATTTATTTAATTATGGTGAGCTGCTGTTCTAACATCTGATCTACTTCCCCGAGTTGAGGAAACTGTGTTGTGTTTAGTTGGAAGGTGTTGCCTGTCTGCCGGCCTTATCACTCGGTGTTTGGTATCAAAGTTAAGAATTTTGGATGTTAAATTTAGTTCCGAGTATAATTGGTGTGTTTAGTGATTCGAAATTTATGTGAAAGTGTAAAAAGTGAAACCTTGAAAATTGTAATATATTATTTTGACAGTGAAGTGTTAAAGGGATTTTATTAAATTATACCTAGGCTATAACTGAAGTATGATTTTATCTTATTTCAAAGTCAGTGTAGGCCTATTACATTAATGGTAAAGTCATACATTCCTTAATCACCAAGGATAAAAGGAGATTATTCGTTGTTTATGGTAAATTTCTTAATGTTGTAAGTTATATCCTGTCGATTGTTTCCAGTTCAAGCTATTTGCACACCAAAGATACGGTAAGATTTAACTTTTGATTGAATTCCTTTTGTTTCAAACTTGTATATACATAGAAGTTTATTTATTAAGTGATAACATTAAAGGCTCTGTCTGAATAGTCTGCACACTACACACTTGTAGCCTACACTTTACTGCACACTCTAGTACAGTTTTCCAGGGGGAAGGCAACTAAGCCTAAATGTTTTGTCCTCTTTATGTCCCATAAAAAATTAACAATAATTGTATTTGCTTGTCTGGAGCCGGATTAAGTCGGTTCTGATATGTCAGTTTGGTTCCAGAGTATAGAGAATTTATAATTCATTTAATGCTTCCTATCTCAAATATTGTCTCGTCTGCCAGATATAAATGTACCTATAATATTTTTAACTATTAATGTATTTAATTTAAAAAAAAAAAAATTCATGGGGCTCTTAATTTTACCTCACGGAACTCAATTTTGGAAACACCGCTCAAGAGAAACGCGTTTATGGTGCCCTAAAGTGCATAAGATAGATGCATATTACGTTTCAGGCAGAATATTACAGCCAAAGCGTCCTGGTGGATACTTTTTAGACACTCCACGTTTCGTTTACAGACTTTGTATCTAATTTGCTTAGTGGCCCTTAAGAGGCCTACTCAACACTAATAGAGTGCACAGTCTTCAGAGTCCTGATCCTCAAGTCCTTAGTCCTTACCACTGTGTATAAGTTGACCCATATTTAACTTTCTAAGGACTAATCAATACGGGACTGCTAAGGACTACCAATCACATCAAAGTAAATATGTGCGCACACATAAAAATGAAGAGCACCAATGGCAGCAAAAGAATCTGTTGCTATAAAAACAAATACAAAATGAAATTTGTTCTATAATTGTTAAGAGTTATTTCAGAATTTGTTTTTGAAAATTAAAATTCCAGGAAGCGAGGCATCTCAGTTTTCTGAGAAATACCAAGTTCCCAGAAAGAGTGGCGTCATTTTGGCAGTTTTAACTTCCCATTAGTATTTGTAATAACCTCTGCTTCACATAAAATGTCCACTTGCACCATACTTTAGACAATTTTCTTTCAAAGAGTTGAATTGGACAAAGTCTAAAACTTTCTCATTGGTTAGTGTGGTGAATAGCTTAGGGATATGGATTGTGTGAATGTGATTTTTATTTCTAAGGACCTGCCTCGGTAGCATAGTTAGCTAACGCACTAGTTTCGTGTTGAGCTAGACTGCCGAGGGCGGGGAGTTCGAGGTTCGAATCTCGCTTGGGTGAACTGGGGCTGGTTTTTACTAAATTGTTTTCCACTCGCCCTCCACGTGAGTGCGGGTTCACTTCCTGTGTATTCAACCTTCCCAATAGGCCTAACTAACCCAATTAGCATAATTAGTACCTAGGCGCATAACCTGAACGGTTAGCTAAATAGACTATTTCTAAGGACCATTAAGGACTATACGGATGCAGAGCTTACGGACTTGGTAGACAGGGATTTACAATGCCAACAAGATAAAATATTGATAGTGTGTTAACCATGGTGTCATGTGTGTGGCTTACTCTAGGCCTATAGTGGCAATATGAGCTCTTGTCAATTTTGTTTTAATTTAAAGCATGTAACAGTATTTTTGGATAAATAAAGGCCTATGTTATAGGGATTTAAAAAATAAAGAAACTTGATGTAGCCATAGCTCTCTTGATGGGAGACATTCTGCTGTATAGGCCTAATTCACTATTCACTATACAACACACAAACTACAATCCTGCACCAAAAGGTCCTCCAAAAACGAAGGAATGCCAAATAAAATGTAAAATATTTTGACATATTTATAGTAGGCCTACAAGCAAGTGAATATTGTGCAGACTATCCAGACATTCATAATTAATATGCTTGGAAACACTAATTTTGTCTTTAATTAAATTGGTTTATGCTCGGGATTATTTGTTTCATGCAAATTAACTTCAAAGGCTCCCGTCACCCCAAGGGTTAAGAACATTTACAATTCCTTTTGAAAGTATAATTTAAAAAAACCTTACCTTGTAACTTTATTAGTTACATAGGCCTAAGAGACAGTCAGCCATGCCTATAGGCCTATAGATATATTATGACTATTTGATTTATAGTTTAAAACATATTCGCTCGACTCACCTATTTCTTCAGGTATTGATAAAAAGAAAAAGTGTACAGCAAATATGCCTAGAACAGATTGCTTTTTTCCTTAAACTCATATCTTACAAATGGGATATTATTTCTTTTACCCATTACAGAATGTAGGGCCTAGATCTTTTAGTGGTTTAAGGTGACATTATCACTTTATTTAACCCTTTCAAATAAACTCATTTAACTACAAAACAAACCAAAAATGGTTTGAAAGCAAAAGCTACAGATTTGCCAATTTAAAAAACCCCAATACACTGAAACATAATTATATTTTATCATAAAGATGTAATTTTGTGCGTGTTTATAATAAAAAATTAACTAACTAAGCTAAAGTCAATCAAAATACAATTTTGGATTGATTAATACATTTAGAGACTTGTTTTACATGTAAAACTGTCATGCATCTGTGCATCTATCTTTTAAGAATTAATAGCCAGTGCTATTATTTATGCTTATTAGTGGGAATTACTCCATCAAGATATCATATTCTGAAAATTGAAAAATGACACCTGGACACGGGAATCGAACCCGGGACCTTTGGCTTAGTACGCCAATGCTCTACCCACTGAGCTATCCAGGATTCGTCCTGTGCCCAGAGTCATTCTTCACTCATATTTTTAAGGCTGAGTCTATGATGGACGTGCGGAAATCGTCGGCTACAAACATGTGATTATATTAATATCACGAGCCATCGGATGACGCAGCCATCTGCGACTCGGTAGTTGGCTATCTTTTGCCAAGAAGTATTAACGAAGAGGCCTTTAATCTGATAAGTTATAATTTAATAAAGCTAATATTTACATACATATCTGATCACGCTGTCCCTTACGGGGTAGGCAAGAAACTGTGCATATAGCTTCAAAAAACTCCATACTTAATCTATTCCGGCTAACTTTCTCCACACTGAACCCTATCCTTGTAAACTCCCTTCGCTTCAACAACATCCATACACAGTCATGCATGCTCTTTTATTCTTAAAACTCCTAACGTTTCTCATTTTAACCTATTTGTCTACAAAATTTAGCCACATCTTATATGATCTAGCCCTTTCTTTTAATCCACACTCTTATCTTCATATATTTGCTTTGCCACTTTCTTAATATGCCGAAACCAATGAAACACCTTTCTTTCACGTTGACCCAGGCCATGAAATTTCAAGTTTGAAGACACTAGCCAGACTAAAATCTTTGGTCGCCACTGTATTATATTCATGATTATGAAAAATACGAACAATTTTTAAAAATTGTGTGCTTTAGCACTTTGTTTTTGTGTAGTGCAACCATTCTGCACTGAAGTACCCAGTACGAATTGTCAATTGCAGCTGTTGGTTCAAACTCTTGATAGGTAGTCCATTTACAGAGATTCTGGGCAAATCATTCAGTGTTTCAGTCTTGAGTCTGTTATGGCAGCTGAAGGCCCCTCTCACATGAAGCTGTGCTCACTGGTAGAACAGCACAAAATCTGAGAATCTGGAGCAAATTGTGGAATCTTGCTGAACACTTTTCACTATGAATCTTCTCTAGCATCTGATTCAAAGTCACTGAATGAAACAAAAGTTTGTATTCTGCCCACTCTGCTAGCAGCAGATCTACTTTCTCATTTAACAGGCTTGGGTTCAAATATAAAGAGCTTCTTTATTTCTTCTATCCAAATTTGAAGAACTTTTCCTTTGGGAGGTCAATCCAAAGTATCCGAGGAGTAAAGGAGGGAGGAGAGTGTCACTCTGCGTCACTCAGCATTTTTTCTTCCAATGGAGAGGAAATGCAGTCACCCAGCAACACAGGTTTGAAAGCACATGCTTTCCAGGGCATTCACACACACTGGTTTGAGACACGAGAATCTAAGCCTATGTAGTTTGGACATGTTAGAAACACATTAAAAAAACAAATGTCAGTCGCCAGACTAAAATGTTTGGCAACCTGCCGACAGGAAATTTAGTGCCTTGCATTGACCTATTGGATTCTCTTTCAAACAGCACTTCGGATTCTCTTTCAAACTGCACTCTTTCAGCACACATTTATTACTGACTCCGCCCATACGAGTTTTTCCACTTACATTTCTGAGAAATCTAATTCCAACCACATTCACCTTTCTCTTGTGTTTCTCCTGACTAACCCACGCTTCAAATCCACAAATCAATGTTGACGTTAACAAACTATATTACTACCATCTTTGACTCTTTTGAGAACCCACTTTAATTTTTGCAATAGTCCACATGCATACAACTACACTCAGAGATGCATTCACCCGTCTATCGCTTTCACCATCTATCCTTCCATTTTTACATAACATTCTGCCAAGATACACAAAATCATTCACTTACTCTAACAGTTTTCCATTTATACTAAAGAACTGGCTACACGAGCCGTACAGCACCGCTATTAATTATGGATAATAAAGTTTTAAGTAAGCTAATAAAGAAGAAGAATGTTTGTTGTCCAATAAGTTGTACATAATATTGTTTATCTTGATTCATCCGCGCCGGTGCGGACTCCTGTAGCCACTTGCATTTAAAAACATGGATATCATTCCACCGGAAAAGTGCGGTGCGACTCCGTGTAGCTGGTCCTTAAGCTGACAATCATTTCCTGATCCATCCTTCGCCATAATCACAATTACTAACCATGAATCTACACCATACTCTCTAAGAACATTTCCATAACAAACTCCTATTCACCGGATCGCATGATTTCTCCGGATCAACGAATTCACATTAAACTTTTCCTTACTGCCATACATTTGTCAATCACTTGTTGCAAAGCAAATATCTGGTCCATGTAACCTCCACCTGGCGTGAAACCACATTGCACACCCCAAAGTCTTGTCCACAGTTTTTACACACACCCTCTCAATTATAACTCTCCCAAAAACTTTGCTTGGAATACTCAACAAACTAATTACCCTATAATTCGAACTAATATTTTGATTTTTAATTTTAAACCCATATTTTATGTGTTTATAGTAAAAAATTAACGAACCAAGCCCTAACCTTCTAAATCTATGAAAATTAAATTAAATAAAATTTTGTACATATTAATAAATTTTGACATTAGGTTATGTTTTAAGTTAATCACTTGATAAATCCGAGAGTTTTTACAAGTCGAAATTTGATAGTTTACCTAACCACAATGTTGGTTAATGGTAATTCATCATTAACAAATAACTTTAAAAATACAATTGCCTAAAACCTTGAATAAAGGTCCAATTATCGCCTCAAATTTTACAATTTTCCCTGGGTAGAACCCTCGACCTCCTATTAACTAGGGGTTACTCCATATCCTTGATGTTCTCAACGTTGCCCTTGTTACCTGGTCACCTGGGATTTCAGAATGCTTAGTGTCTGCAAGTTCACTGTCTTGACGTTGTGTGATGCCCCTAACTAATACAGCCCATTAAGGATACATGGCTACAAATACACACACACCATCTTATTTACTAAATTATGTCAAGTTTTGTATACAAAGGGACAAATCATATTTATTTTACATATTTTTTCCAGTTTAAAATTTTGTTGTAGAGTACTTTTGCTCAGACCCAAATTAAACTATCTATTATTTACAATTTTTTTATATGTATATAAAAGGGGGGCAATTTATAATGATATTCGCCCCGCGATTGGGCATCAATTATTGTGATACCGGATTTTAAATGATGATGGGAACCCACCTCGTTGGCGTAGTTGGCTAACGCGCCAGTCGTGTTGAGCCAGATCACTGAGGACTGGGAGATCGAGGTTCGAATCTCGGTCGGGTGAACTGAGGTTTTTTTTCCCCAAATGGTTTTCCACTCTTCATCCACGCAAATGCGGGTTCACTTCCTCTAAATTCAATCTCCCCAATTCCTAATCCATTAGTGTAATTAGTACTTAAGCGTATAACCCGAACGGGTAGTAAGACGCGGTGCTAAAATTAATTAATTAATTAAATGATGATGGGGATGTGGACCCGTGTATGCCTTAAGGTGTATAACGATACCGGGTTTTATGATGACAAGTGCATGCCCTGCACTTGTTATCACATGGCTATGCCGATATGATTTTACATGTTTCTCACTGTGGGATTGTTTATTGGTTTACTTTGAAATTAGTTGAGATTTCATTGTACACGATTTACATTGTTTATTTGACATTCATGATTATAAAATTAACATTAAAATGTTACAGTTTTTGTTCATTTACGGACTGACTCTGAGAACCAGATCAATGTAGTTCAAAATTATGTTTTTCTGTGTGGATTCATACTCACAATCTGCTTATATACGACCTACCCCTTGCTTCTTGGAGCCCTTGTCACCATTGTCACCATTGTTAAAACCAACTAATAGAACTCCTGGTGACCTGATGTGAAGGCTAGCTTCCTATTGGGTCAAGGGAGCCAGCATGTTACATGATTTTCAAATATAACTGAGTTTGTCTTTTAAAGAAAGAAAGTTTTAAAACTTAGTGTATTGAAATCACTTCTGAAAACTCGTGATTCTCCATGGACGAAGTATTAAAAGGAAACTTTACATACATTTCTTTAAAGAAAACACACTTCATCCATGATATTTTGAATATATGAGAGGGGTCCAAAACAGTTTCATTACAAATTGTATGGTTGTTTAGGGCAAAATATTTTTGGAAAACCATTTTGGTGTCACATGGAAGTTCAGGTTTTGTTGGTTTATAAATATAATAATAAACATAATCTTTTGCATAATAAAATACTTTTGGTGATGTGATGGGCTTATTCCATTAGATATATTATGCTTACATTTTTCTTTAATTATGAGTGGTCTAATCTAGGGGACAGAGTTCCTTTGTTTGTTACTAGGTGCTTCCAAAATTTATCCGAAAAGCAGCAAATCTGGAACGGGGTCAAACACAACCTCGTGAAAACAAAGGAGCTAATTAAATAAAGTAGCAGCACTGTCATAGAAAACTGAGATTAACGGCCGGAGGGTTTGCCGTGCTGATCACATGACACCCTATTTCCACAAATGTTGGCAATATTATCGCTAACGACGGCGGCTGATTGGTCGGTATAGCTCGCTTGTGGGGGTCACACATTTGATTAGACCCAAAGACAATATTAAAATCCATACTATTTGATTCACTGTAAATTATTTTTGTGTGTATTAGAAATTAAAATATTTTTTCTAGTGAGTAGACAAAGAAAAATATAGTCTGCATTCAAATCCCAAGAAAGGAGTTAATGTTGTGTCCTCTGATAGCTTTAAAAAGGGTCTTTTCAGCTCAATAAGGAAATGGCTGAATGCAAATTGGGTGTGGGGGGGCTTTAGGGAGGAAGGGGAGAGGGCTTGCCCACTTGTACTCATGACATCACAGAATAATCTGTGCAGGTGGCACTTTGCCACGAAGAATGATACATTCTTCATTTGCACAGGGACAGATGTTAAGTTTTGATACTCACTCAGTAGCCCTACAGGATGTACATATATTTGGGGAATATATGAGAAACCTGGAAATGCCATTTTTATTGCATCTTGTACCTTTATATAAATATTTTAATATAAAATTTGTTTTAATTTTAGTGCTCTAAAATATAATTAGCTATGCATAAAAATATCTTGTTAGGGAAGACCTGGGATTAAATAAATATATTTTTTATTTCCCTATCCTAATTTCTCTTTTAACTATTTCCATTTCTAATATTAAATTTTTTTAAATTTTCATTTTACTAACATATTTCTACGCATTAATTTACAATTACATTGCGTTTCCTGAGACCTGAGGATGGTGTAACATTACCGAAAATGTCGGCATAGAAGACTAAAACTTGAGGCCTATATAAAATTAGAAGGAAATAAAAAATAATAACCAAGAGGATATAACCTTATCATTTATTACTCCTTACCAAATAAATATGAAGATTATTTAAAAAAATATTACTTATGAAAGAATAAATACTTTATGTATATTACTTTTCAGTTAGCGTCTAGGCTCTCAAAAATGCACAAATAAAATTAAATGTGCACAGCAGGTCTATTGTAGCCCTACTGTGTATTTGATAATTTTAACCCTAGATAATTGTAAAGAAAATAAGGCCCTCTTTAGTGTTAAATTAACACTTTGTGAACGTTAAACATTCAGAAAATGACAACCTACCCCACAGGCAAAAATGCTTTTATTTAATCTCAAAATAAATTTAAAATGTTTGATCAATGACCTCAAAGCTTTACACACTATTTCATTTATAAGCCAATGCCTTAAATAAGTTAATCTTGTTTTGTACATATATACTTTTTTTTTGTTTCATTTTGAATATTATTTTTTAGATGCATTTATACTTCATAGTTTGTTTGTCCTTCATTTACCTCTGATAACTTTGGTAGGCCTTTATAGCACACTGGCATTGTTTTTGAACTTAATTCACAGAATAAACATATTGAAATTATCAACTATTGTGAAACGACCATTTCATTAGCTACTATGAAAAATACTACACAAATTCACACAGTCATTGTATTGATCTTTGTTTTTACTTTTAGAATAGTTACCTACAAAATATAATTCTTTTCAGATTTTTTAAAAATTTAGACCATAAATTAAAATCATTTATAATTAAAAACAAATGTTTATATTTTGTGAATTGTAAATATTTCTATAAAATACTTTTAACTAAAACTGCTTCCATACATTTTTCACCAAGTAAATTTTGTATTAAATTTGTTTGCCAGACAGAGAAGTCACATTTCTATTTGAAAGTGTAAGATAAGTTGCATCTCCTATGCGCATGCTTTTTTTTTTTTTTACTAAAACAGTGCTTAAAACTAGAACCGGCACTACTACCAAATTACGTACACTTTTCCATGATAGCTACTTGTTTTATCAATAGTAGGTAACCCACATCGTTGGCTGGATGATCTAACACACTACTCTTGCAGTAGACTAGACTGCCGACTACGGGGAGATCGAGGTTTGAATCTCGGTCTGGTGTACTGAGAGGGGTTTCTAAAAAAAAAACTTATTCATTCTCCCTCCACGCAAATGCGGGTACACTTTAAATACAACCTTCCTAATCCCTAAAACCACTAGCGTGGTTAGTACAATTAGTATAACCCAAACGGTTAGTAAGACGCGGTGCTAAAAAAATAGTTGTGTGTTCACGCGGTAATAGTTGACTGAATTCATTACGAAAATAAGAGCCGGTGTGTACGGAAAGGAAGTTGTTAGAGGATCTGGAGGTTGACTCTAGTCAACAGAGTGAAATCATCGCTTAGGGGTCATCCATAAACCACTAGACTTAATTCTTCTTACCTTTTTTTTCCCCAACCTATGTTACATAATGGGAAAAACATCCCCCATGCGCACGGTCGTGATTAGATAGAACTTATTCCTTTAATTAGGCCGTGAAATGCGTCCAGCAGAATGTACAATATAACAAGGACAAGCCAGGAATTTACAACATTTCTGCATTTTTACAGCAATTATAAAATTTCATATATCAAATTGTCGACCTCGGTAGTCTTAGGGGTAAAGTATTCGTCACAGGACCCGATGTTCTTGTCGACGGTCTGGTCGACGGATTTTTCTTGAGCGATAAAAATCCGTAGCACAACTTTCTTCGGAGGGGAAGCGAAGCCGTCGGTCCCGTGTCGATTGGGGCATGTGAAAATACCTTTCCTGGCAAAATTGGTAGCCTCTTTCGCTCTCGCTCATAGAAATTCTAGTGTCAAGTCGGTTCAGACAGTTGTTAAATACCTCAAATAAATAAATCAAAATTATACTAATAATTACAGTTTTTTTAAAGTTAATTTACTTAGGGGCATAAATCAATAAACAAAAGTTTTCTTAGTTAATTCTATCTATTTTTACTAATGAATAATCTATATGAACGAACACATCATATGATTTATATTTTACAGTTTGTATATATTTTATTCTATTTTCACACAAAAATAACACGTTACTTTAACTAAAGTGATCGATAAAGGGCAAATCTACTCTGCCCTCAAGTAAAGTGCGCTGTATAGGGTGTATCAGCACACTTGAAAATAATTCAGACAACCTCCGCCCTTTAGGTTTACTTCATTGCAACTTTCAAGTGCACTTGTCTTGCAGGGACCCTTGGATAGACTAGGCCCTACATTTTTTAAGACCAGACTTTTGATCTGATGGGGTGACCGCATGGTCTAAGGCGTCACTTTTTGTGATAGACTACTGTCAATGACAGGAAGATTGAGGCTCGAATCCCGGTCGGGTGTACCGGATCTTTTCCCTAAAGGGTTTTCCGCTCTCCACGCAAATGCTGGTAAACTTCCTCTAAATGTAACCTTCCTTATCTCTAACATAATGTAGTTAGTACATCTGTGAAGAGGTAGGAAGACGCGGTGATATAAAAGAAGGGCTCATAAAATTACAAATTGGTGTAAATAAACAAAAAATAATAGTTTGAATATACTCGGCACAAGGCCACATTATATTAAAACCTAGCCCTAACTTAATGAGTAGACACTCTCTAATTAGACTGGTCTGCCATTGACCGGGTGGTCGGGGTTCGAATCCCGGTCGGTTGTACCGAGGGTGGTTTTTCTTAAATGGTATTCCACTCTCCTCCTCAAATAAGCTAGTTTTAAGTCGTGTGCTCGTAGGCTATTATTGTTTTCACGTCAGCTAGAACCTATTTTTCCAAACAAGTACGATATCTAGCCTAAAGAGACGGGATTAGTGTAAACGCTAAGGAAATGCGTTTGAGGTAAACAATACGCTTTGAATAATTTTATGAGTTTAAAAACTTTAAACCAAATTCATAGATGTGAAATAATGTTTATGTTAAAGTATTAATGTGAATTTTATGCCTTCATCTTTTCCGTAAAAATTAAAAATAAAAGGTTTGGTGTATAAGTGGACAACGCCAACCTGACAATCTTCTGTGTGTTAGTTGTTAAAATAGGCAATTCTATGCAGGGATATTCTAGTTTAGGTTGGTACCACTGTTAACTGGTGTCGTTCGTTTTTTCTTAGCTGATCTGTGTGTATGCCTATGAACCTGTGTAACACTTGAGTCATGCTCGTAGTTATTATAACATGTGTTGTCAAGTCTAAAAAACTGGACGGGTGTACTGAGCTAAAGTTTTTCCCCATATGGTAATGGTCTCCCTCCCACACGCCCTTCATGCAAAGGCGGGTATATTTTCTCAAAATTATACAGTGGTCATCCCCATCTCATTTGTTTAATATTCTGGACTGGTAGTAAGATGCGGTGCATAAATAACCGTAACCTTGCACGCAATGAACTAGGTTGATATAGAACTGTTAATCCTGAAAAAAATCAGGGAACTTGGCGATACAGGAAATATTCAGGGCACTTTCAAAAAAGTCACTAGAAATTTCAAATATTTTTTGCGATTTAATTTTGGAATTATTAATTACAAGAGCGAGGGTGAGTTTTATCTCCAAAAACATAATATATATTCGTTTTTACTAATTATTGTGTCAAGAATGTATTTAAAAATAAGTAAACTAACGATATATTTTTTTAATAATCTTGTACACGAAATACTCGGAAAATAGATAAAATAGCTTATTCAGCAACTTAGCCAAAAGCCAGGGAATTGCAAAACTTAAAAAATTTATTAACCATTGGATAAATCTCGCTCAATAAGATTTGGACCGATGCATGTTTCCCGTGCTGTGCTCCGGTCGGCCCAAAAGGACCGAGGTTTTTACCCCACCCCCAATGACTGGCAGCCTCCTTCCCCATAGGAGGGCAGCAGTCCGGTTTATTCAAGGTGAACGAGCAGGCGTGTTTTAGGGATGTACAAAAACTATAGATTTCAGCAAAACTTGTCTTGACAGATTCTTCCATCCATTTATCATAGATTAAACATTGAATACGATCTACTATAGTTACTTTAACTGGAAAAAAAAACCTCAAATTAATAGTAATGGGAATATAATTTTCTTTTGTGAACTTTAGAGTGAAAAATACCTGCGAGATTCGTTGACTTGGTAACTATTTTAGAGATCCTGCTCTTTACTTGATAACATAAGAGATTGTGAGTGTTTGAAATGTAAATAAATCAATCCGATTTTTATAAAACTTTTTACATAATGTATGTATGTATGTCTGGTCTGCTAATTAATATGATTTTTAATACGATTAAATCATTTTAATCTTTTATCTTATTTATGTAAGCCTATGAGCTATTAATTATACTCAATTTATATTTTAGTATCTACATTTTTTTTATCTTAAGTATTTAACGAACACTTTCTGAACTGGCTGATTATATCACTAAACAAGAATTTCTATGAACTAGAACGAAAGGGCCTACCTGTCCTTTACAAAAACAATGCATATTTAAACATTGATGTTTTACCAACATCATGGCGAGTGTGTTTATCATTCGATGCTATCATTTTTCGATGTGTAACCCTACTGGGTTATATACGCTTATCTACTAATTACACTGTGTTAGGGATTAGGAACGTTAAATTTAGAAGACGTGTATCCGCATTTGCGTGGAAGGAGAGTGGAAAACTACTAAGGAAAAACCATCCTTAATACGCCCGACTGGGATCGAACCCCGATCTTATCGTCTTTGGCAGTCATGTTTATTGCTAGTGTAGCGTCATGGATCATGCGGCCACCGAAGTGGTTAATTTATACTTTTAAACATAGGCCTATTCCTATAAGTGACCCGAAATTTCATCTTACTGGGATATTTATTGGTGAAAATAATAAACTAAAGAACTGTATCTATAATTTTAAGATTGGGGTAATAGTTTTACGCTAGTTTTTGACCGGAGATTTAATTTTGTTTACTGCGTATAAGGCAAAAGTAAGTCAAGTGCCATAATAATAGTTGGCCTAATTATTCCTGCATTTAGGTTGTAAATTTTCCTAAATGCATCCTAGACGAGCGTGAGAAACTTTTAACGGTTGACTGTGCACAAAGTAATGTTTCATCCTACCAGCGTGGCAGTCTTTCAACGCCATCCTTTGTTAATTATGAGGCAAACCACACGAGCGTAGTCTGTTCAGAAACAAGATCGACAGACTATTGCGGATAGCTCGAAAGGGTAGAAAGACGTAACCCGCAAACAAAAACAACCGACAAGTTGTAATGATAATGATTGGACCCCTGTCATATATTTAAAAAGTCATGGCTGAAGTGCATTTTTCTTTAAAGAATTGTATGTAAAATATCCATTCAATACTTCATACATGAAGAATCACGCGCTTTTCAGAAATAATGTCAAAGAATTGCACCATTAAACTTATTTTTTCTTTCAAAAATCAACTCCGTAGTGCTTACCAAAAAAAGCGAGTGACGCTAGCTCCCCATTTCCAATAGGAAGCTAGCCTTCATGACACCTGTCGCCAGGACTCTTTCGATTAGTTGGTTTTGACACTGGTCACGAGAGGTCCAAGGGGCAAGGAGTAGGTCATATATAAGCCTTTGTGCATATGAATATATAGAGTAGTCACATGAATCTACACAGTGCCGGTAATATAAATCTACAGAGTAGTCACATAAATCTACACAGCACGCGTTTCACAAAGCACGGACCGTGTAATGTCAAAGAGGATTGATCTGTGGTTCAACTAAACTGTATCATCTAAAATTATATCTTTAGTGTCGAAGATAAAATCACTCTAATAAATCGTGCGCAACACTAAAATTCATATTTATTCAACTAAAATAAAACTTAGGAGTAATCAGATCGAAATACCGTACCGCTTTAATTAGTGCTCGATCACGGGGCAATTATTAGCTAATTAAACGGTATCACTTGAACCGGTGCCCCAAGCAAACGCGGGGCGTAATAATTCCGTATCGTAATAATTGGCGCTCGATCACGGGGCTATAAATACCAATTATCACAAAATAAACCGTATAGTTTCAAAGTTTACCATTGTGTACTAGTGTATTTGATTTCTTAACTGAGGCGATGTTTTAAACGTGTCACTGCGGTTTCTTAAACCCTAGTGTCGATTCAGTCAAGTCCGCTAAAACTCTTTCATATTCCATTTGGTCTCCGTTGACAAGATGCTAGGCCACATGCAAAATGTTTTATTGGATACGTTTTATCATCCTTATCTATTATTATTATTATTATTATTATTATTATTATTATTATATAATGTTATATATAAGTTATAATTAAGTGATATGGTGTGTTTGGTTTAGTGGAGTTCCTGGATACAGATCCATAGGTCTCGGGGTTCGAACCCTGGTGCGTCCAGATTTTTCTGTGAAGCAAGGGTTTAGAACGGTTTAAAAATCATCCTTGTGAGGACACTAATTAAAGAGCTACTGGAACGGAAAACTAGCAGCTCTGGTCTAGAAAACTTGAGTTTACCGGTTGGAGGGTTCATTGTGCTACCACAGGACACATTCTATCCGGAGGTGCTGACACTATTCGCCAGTAAATGGTGGCCGGATTGTGGTCGGAAACTATGATTATATACATATAAAGTCAATGTTATAAATAAGGATTTAAAAATTTGACGCTATCTATAACAGAACTAAAACTTCAAAAGAGGCGAAATCAATGCCTTTGCGACAGTAGTAAAATGGGCTGTGGAGTCGAGCCGTCAAACCTTCGACTCTCTGACTCCTTCATAAATAACAAATGTAAATTAATTACTAATTAGTAATAACAAATTTACCGCAGTAAAATGGTGGCAAAAGGCATTTCATCACCACCACGTGAGTCATCAGGCTACTTAGATCTATAGAACAAAAAAGTATTAAAATTAAAATTATTTATCATTATAAAGTTATGCTATTATAAATAGGGAGTGGATTCTTAAGCACCATGAATGTTTAAAATAGGCATGCAAATAGGCATTAAAAATGGGATTTAATCACCAGAATAAGCACTTAAGGAAATAGATGGTATTGTGCACCGCACTGACTCTCCCGCTTTTATCTTAAAATATAAATTTACTACAAACTCGTAAGATTTGTGAGACGAAATAATAGGTCTATATATTGCTTTAGAAAGACTACACCAAAGATTATTAATGAAAGAATATGCACTTATTTACTCTATGGCATAAGGGACTAGGAACACTGTTGAAGAAAAATTGAGTAAAGAGAACCTTCTTTGTCCACCAAAGAGAATAAGAATCGAAACATTTTCCAAGACTTGAATTAAAACGTGTGTGTGTATACTGTATATATAAGGTCTTGGAAAATGTTTCGATTCTTATGCTCTTTGGTGGACAAAGAAATTTCTCTTTTCTCAATATATATATGTGCTTATAGCTCAGAAATGGTTGATTTAATAAAAATATATTTCAAATAAAATATTTATATCTTTAGTAGTACTACAACTTTACAATGTTAAGTTTTTTAAAGTCTTAAATAGTTGCGAAGAAATTATGAAAACGCGAAATGAAATGGATAATTTCCAAACATAGATTTTTTTGAATAGTTTGAAAAGCAAAATTCCACTTCACACGATATCAAAGAACTAGATTTCCAATTTGGTGAAGCAAGTTATTTATACTATGTAATTTCTTAGTTTTAATATTTATATTAGGTTTTCAAGATTGCATGTTGACATGTTGAATGAGCTGCAAGTTAAACTTTCAAGAAACAACAATTACATGATCGTCTCAATTTTTTTGTTTTCGGGTCAACCGGAAGGTGATGTTTTCTCGACGGAATAACAACAAAGGCAATGACAGGTGCTACCAGCAAACAGATGTGAGAACTCTCACCTGTCTGTCCATACGAGCGTCCTAGTACCCGACAGGGGCAGATTTGCGACTCTGCCGCCCACAGGCACTAGATAATTTGCCGCCCATTTTCCCACCATAATTTCTAACCCCCTAATTCCCCGGTTCCCCTTATAACCCCGCATATACCAGTACATATATAACATGTAGACACAAGTGCCATCTGTGGGATGACAGATAAAAAGTGCTTACTTACATTCTGCGCTCGTTTTAAGAAAATGTGAGGCCCGGGACATAAAAAAATTGGAGGCCCCGCTTTGTATGGAAGTTTTTCAGTTTTAGTACTAAGCCGTTATAATATATTGATACGTACTCGGTACTTATGTTAAGTACTTAATAATTTCTCATATTTTATTGAATATTGAACAACCCATTAAATGATTGTACTCTATGAAATGCAAACAAATTAAGTTCATAAGTAAATTCCTCTCTGTACCATTGAACTATTGGTTTTCTGTGGACCGCCAACGGTAGCGTATTCTACTGTGCTGCAGCACATTACTAGAATAATGTAAATCTGAAATTACATAAAGTTAGGGGTTTTCAGGAATCTGGAATGGAATCCTATCACTAAGCGAATACTTATTGCTGTTAATTATTTGTACACTATTTGGTGAGAAATTTAGAATAACTGTAATTGAATTTAATAATTTTTTGAGGAAATGTGGGGTCCCGGAACTGGCCCATTCCATTCGAGTTAAGATCTAGGTGTCTTATATTTAGTATAACACCACACTTGAGACGTACCAAGTTTCACTCTGAAACTGGCCCAAAGTTTTAAATCTAGTTACCTTGACATTTCTTAAAAATCTTCCATGAGTTTCATGGCTTTTGAGTAGAATTTTTAAAATAAAGAAGGAAAAAGTTCTGCTTAAATTCTGTGATTCCTATGACTTATTAAAGAAGGCTGAGATTACTACTCTCTGTTACTAAAGGAATATTTTATTGATTTTGAGTAAAACATTTTGTTATAAAAACTAACAAAATCTAACTTTAGATCTTAAGTGATATATTATTTTTAAATATTGTTTATGCCAAAATGAAAGCGAAAGGTATGTTTTTTGAACATTATATAAACCTTTTATTTCAAATTTAATAATTGAAAAAATAGTAAATCTAGCTCAATTTTAATGACATTTAGTTCTGAATTTCGCAGTGATGAGACTAATGGGGATGAGGAAAAACATGATCTGGACTTCCTCAAGTGAATATTTTTTTATAAGACTACTAGCAGACCCGACAGACGTTGTCCTGCCCGAACGTTGGCTTTTCGTTTGGGTGGCATAGTTGATTTCGATAATAAAACAAATATTATGTGATCATCAGAATTACAAATTCACAATGAACTCCAATTAGTGAGTAACACAAATATTACAAATTCAGTGTTTGTCAAGACAACATACAAAATAAAACATCTTTCCATTTTTGGCATTTCGCCCAAAACTCCACAAATATCAGCTGTATCGAAAATCAAACATAACTATGAATTATTTTCAGAAGTTCGATTATTCATGAACTTTTCAGAAGGTTTTAACGGTCAATTATTGATGAACTTATGATTTTTTTAACGGTCAATTATTAATATTATATTCATTATTATAAATATTGGGGGGTGGGAGGGTGTCGGGGGGGTGGTGAAATTTTGAGGTTACGTGTTCTGATATGCAAAAAATACAAAAAAATTCCCTAAAAAATAAAAAAATTCCTAGAACCCGATTGCAGCGCCACCTACCGGGTCCAATTGTGAATCTAAACCATCCACGGACCCACTCAAACACACACAAAAAATGCCATCAAAATCGGTCCAGCCGTTTAGGAGTAGTTCAGTGACATACACACGTACAGAAGAATTATATATATTAAGATAAGATAAGATGATATGCTACAATAATGGAGAAATTGTTTAAATTATTTTGAAGCTTCAGAACTTGCATCCCATAAAATAACTGCACTAATTTCTATCATTTGTTGTTAATATACCATTCTAATCCATAGTATTATTTCTGCTTTGTGATGTCCATTGAACTTGTGGTTTCATCCTGTGTATCTGTAGTATGATAAGATAATAAGCCCTTCCAGATAAGGTTGGACTGAAATAATTGAAAACAAGTGGTCGTATGGTTGAAATTACCAGCTCTGCTAGAAACGATGGGGAAATCAAATCATACTTGTATGTGCATCTAAGTCGCCGTCCTTAAATTACTTAGATTTTAGACACCACCTTCCCCCACGTAAGGGATTGCAAGATTTTCCGTCAAAACCCTTTAGATTACGTAATTTTTAGGATCTGATAGATTAGATTATTTTAATAGTTTAATTATTTCTAGATTGGTAATAAAGAAAGTGATATATCTAAGAATATTTTAAGTGCAGTAAAACGAGGTGTAAAACATAATAAGTACATTTTATAATGATCATATTTATTTACCGACACAATTTTTTTTTTGTCGTACGATTGATTTTTAAAATTATTAAAATTGGGGACCTCGTATTTTTCTACATGATTATCTTATAAACAAAAATAGTTCTGAGCAGGACAAAATACAATTCGTTTTAGGTCTGTGTACTATCACTTGAGATTATAGTTGGCAACTCTATTTAGTTCCATCACAACTTTTTCTAGAATCGTTTCTGGGATCGTCGGGCGAAACTCTTAAATCGTGTTTATTCTGTATTCAACTTTTTTAAATTTATTTTTGGTCCTTTGTCCTTGGTGTATTCGGAAGACAAAACAAACTTAGTCACGAATTATTTTGTTTTCAAGTTTTAACTACCGTATATGACTCGACATTTTCCCATGACCTGGATTTTTAATAGTCATTTTTGTGTGGAAGTTGAAGTTTCAAATTAATTCTATGTGAAGAGAGAAAAACAAAAAGCCGCATTGAATCATGGCTTTCTTAGGACTTTGTCTGATTTGTTCTACAAATGATTCGCTAGAAAACATGATATTATTACACTTCTATTTTAGTTACTACCCGCCTCGTTGGCGTAGATAGCTAACGTGCTAGTTTCGTGTTGAGCTAGACTGCCGAGGACGGGGAGATCGAGTATCGAATCTCTCTCGGGTGAACTGGGGATGGTTTTCCCTAAATTGTTTTTCACTCTCCCTCCACGCAAATGCGGGTTCACTTCCTCTATATTCAACGTTCCCAATTCCTAATCCATTAGCATAATTAGTACTTAAGCGTATAAACCGAACGGGTAGAAATACGCGGTGCCAAATAGATAACTATTTTAGTTAATAGTATTAAAGTAATCCCTAGGCTATATTTGTAAAAGTTTGGGCATTCAACCGAAGCAAATGGGAAACTTAAATTAAATCATATCAAAGATACAACTTTCGTATTGCAGCTCGTCTTTTGTCCTTAAAGTCTTACTACTCTCTCGGGCATATGATCTACACTAATGGGGTAGGGACGAGTAAGGTGAATTACAGATGAATTGTACACGCATTTGCCTGAAGGGATAGTATGAAACCTTTTAAGGAAAAACTGTCCAAGTATACCCAAGCGATGTTACGAACCTCGAACTCTTTGTCACCGGAAAAAACCAGACAATACGAGATTGACGCCTTCAACTCTCGTCTTTTCGAATACACTTCCACATATTTTTTTTTTTACACTCAGCATTTAAGCAGCTTTAAAGAATAATTATTTATTGTAAATTTTATAAATGGATTGACTTGTTATTCTGAGGGTTTACCCGATGGACTGTTAGCGCTAGTGAACGGGACAGTGGGCTGAGGTGTAATTGGGTCACGGCCGGTCCATCTCTCCGATTGTCGTCGGGCGGTGTCGGGGTGTTTCGCTCCAGTGGTCAGTGTTTGTGAAGATCTAGGCCACGACGGGGATTATAATGACCTAAAGTCGACACGAATATAGCTCACTAGAGAGGGAGGCTTAGGTTTATACACCCTCATCGGTGGACGTCAAAACCTCTTCTGGTTTACTGGATACAGTGGGGCTGGGGTTCAGATCCCGACCGGGTTGTACTGAGGGTGCTCTTTCCTAAATAATATCCCACTTTCTCCCTCCGCGTGAGTGTGGGTGCATTTAATCTAAATTATATATTCCTCATAATCGCATCGGTGGGGCGCGCAAACCAAATGGCAGGCTCACCTGATCTGGTTTTCCGGTGCTGAGGATGTAAGGCTTGAATCCCTTCTGGGTATACTGAGGGTATTTTTTTTCTAGATCGTTTCCCCACTCTCCCCCTCCACATTCCTCATCCCCACTCAGTTGTAACCATGCAGATACTCTGGACTATTCGTAATCACGCACAAGTTGAATAAATGCTCCCTCCCTCCTTGTAAAGTAAGAATAGCAAGCTTCTTCATATAGAAGCCTAAGTAAGGTTCATGCCGTACTCAAGTGGAACGATGTCGCCTGCCATTGGTTTTCTACTGGTAGAGACGAACAGATAGTTTAGTCATTTGAAGTACATTACTGCCACGATGGATCGAAGCAAAATAAACCTTGGCTAGTAGTAACATATTCTTGTTTATCGCGGTAGTTTTCTACTATGCTTATTTTTTTTCTATAATTTTGATAATTTATTATTGTTTATACCTGTTCTGGTATACACATGTATGATAATAATTACTCTAATAGGTAGGGATGAAGAAGGAAGCATTTGAAAGGTAATCTCCCTATATTTACGAGAAGGAGAGTGGAAACAATTTAGGGAAAACTACCTTCAGTAGACGCAACCGGGATTCGAACTCCTATCGCCCCGTCATAAGCAGGCCAACCTTACACACGAGTGATGCCTTAAACCATTCGGCCACTGAAGCAGCCTTCTGCGTTAGTTATTTGCTATTATTGTCTATAGCAATTGCAATACACAGCAATTATTACAAATGATGGAAATCATCCATATTCGAAATAAAGTGAAACACGGGAGGTAAACTGAAAAACCGGCTGTTCTGATTTAGGGTGACTTGGGGGTCCGGGGTTCAAGCCTCGGTCCCGGCACAGATTTATCTGATTGCCAAACCCTTCCTTCACCTCTGACAAGACTTGTATTAATCACAACCTGTGAATGTGAGGAATGCCAGGCCTCCACCGTCGTTCGGATTCCACGTTAAACTGTAGGTCCTCCATTTCATCTCACAATCACCCTACCATTGCACATTAGCGTAAGTGCGTATAGCCCGAACGGGTAGTAAGACGCGGTGCTAATAATAATAGTAATATTCTGTTGTATGTGTGGCATTCTACATGCCCCCTCCCCCATGTTTCCACCTCTACATTTGCCACCAGCCTTTGGGTTTTACACCCCCTCCCCCTTATTAACTCAACGATGACGCCAAAACCCAGAGACTCAAGTTGGCTAAATGGGGCCCGGCTCTTTCGGATCTTGGTAGGTTTTATTATTCGCGCGTGCGTGTCAAGGGGTGCTGCTTGCGCCCGCCATAGGTCCGGTCATCGTCTGTCATACAGACACAAGTTTAATTTTAAACTCGTTGGAAATGAGGCGGGAGGGGAGGAGGGAGGGCGGGAAAAAACTGTACTGTAGATCTCTTTCTCTTTTATTCGTGCCGTCAGTGGCGCGCTGCCAATTCAACGGAGGTTCTAGACAAAATGTGTATTAAAAAAAACCTTTCACGCTATTGGTAGTTATTGTTCCATAATTAGTTTTAAAAGAATGTTACCCTCTTCTTATCTTCGCCAGCTACAACCACAAGAACTTCCAGTACTTAGTATGCAAGAATGTCACTAAGTGTGAGTAGATGCTTAGTGGGGTATTAGTATAGTCATGAGCACACTCCTCTCCCACTAAGCGTCCACTCACTGGCGTTCTCGCATACGGCCCTTTGTCTCATTTGGCAAAGAAGGGGGGCCGCCATGAGTGTCCTTTCATAAAGATTCGACAAAACCCACTACCTTTAAAACTGTTTTTGGTGTACGATATCAATAATCTCCCTCCATTTTATTGTTCTTTCATCGTTTCTTTCCCACTCTTTCGAGCCCGTGTCCTTTGTCTTCCTAGCATTCATTTCTGATTGTTTTTTTTTTTCAAGTTTAAAGTTTTTCTTTGAATACAGGGTGTACTACGCTAGTGTCAGCTTTTGTGTGGATACGTCTCTGAACTCTAGTAATATATTTGTAGCTCGTATTTCCAGCTGACTGGTTAGTATGCTTGATCACACACGTATTGAATAAACTTAGTTAATTTCCCGGATTATCCTTATTTGTGGTGGCCAAATAGTGGGTCTGAAGTCGTTATACTCGCATTTCACTTGGGTCGCCATATCCCTCGGCCTATAACACTGCGGGTGTATATTCACAGGTGGTGTCGACTGTTTTTTTTTCCTCAAACTCTTTCCACGCACACATATTCTAAGGAACTTCTTGGAATGAATCAATAACCCTTGTGTTAATTTCCACACATTCTCTTTGCCTGCTAATTGTTTTTATTGGTGTACACTAAGGCCAGACTATTGTCGAAAACTATCATACTTTAACATTTTCATAGAAAAGTTACTAGATAATACTGTCATGCATGTATTCATATGCCATGTCATGTGATCTGCAACTGTCACTTATGATAGATTATATATACCTAAAATATAAAAAAAATTGTATTTTTAAAAGGTTTTCCCCATGGAAATTGGTCTGTGCCTAGGAGAACATAATGAGAAACTAAATTCAAATGGTATTCGCTTAGCGATAAAATGGGAATCCATCTCTTGTTGGGATTCCTTCTTCCTCCCTTCCCAGGGGACGCCATCGAGTTTGAACCCAGGTGGTCAGGTATACATTGATGGTCACAAGGTATAAGACGGCAAGCTCTGAAATGACCATATTGCCGGTGAGAGGTGAGGTCGTGGTTTGAATATCGGCCGGGTGCATTTGGAAATTAGGAGGATCCCACATTTTATTTATCCATCCTTCCTCACGCTAATGCAGGCACATTTCCTTTAAACACCTCTCCTCATCCCCTACCCCTGCCTGATAAGTCGTTTATATCCCTTGTGTTAAACGTAAGAGAGCCAGCAAAGCCAACTTGTGTGTCCTACCTTAATCCTCTGGTTCCAGAATGATCGGCTACCATACATTTATCTCCTATTTATAAACTTGTCTTGTGGAAGTAGTACATTGCTCTGTCTCTCCGATGTGTTTTTGTTTAGAGGGTCTGGTGAGCACATCCGGTTGAGACTGCCAAGATTCCTCTCTCCTCTCTTTATTCCATATTTCTTCCTCAAGGCTGTTGATCGTACGTGTGGAATTTTGATTTACCGATAACTGAGAGAATAGAAACTTAAACTTGCGATGAATCTTAAGAATTGAATGAATATAATACTCAAATTACCGCCTTGAACCCTTCCAATACACCCTACACGCAAATGTGAGCATACTTACTCTTAATTATTTTGTTTATTTTTTAACAAACACAAAGTTTCTTGAAAACGTATGTGAATATTTTGGAGGAAGTGCACCCGCACTAGCTAAAGGGGAAAGTGGAAAACCAAACCCCATTGAACCTGAGATTCGCTCCCCTACCTTCCCGCCGATAGAAACGGCACAGTGTAGAAGTTAAAACCTTTAGCGCGTATAGGCTTATTGGTTGATCGATTGCTGTTCTTTAAAAATGCATATTGATTACTCCATTAAAGAAAAGTATTTACAAATAAAGAAACGACTGGTTCCCAAGACAGTAAGAACACATACAATTTGTTTCTCGGACAAAAAATGCTCTAAGACTAGGAAGTTAATTTATCAATTCGTTCATATTGTAATTAATGTAGTCCAGCGCCTTGGTGGTCGCGTGGTCTAAGACAGGGATGAACAAACTACGGCCCGCCGGTGTGTTCAATCCTGTCCGCAGTATAAATAATTTAAATGTGTTGCGTTGTGAAGCAAGCTTTTTTTTTTAAACACAACAAAACTGGATTTTTGTCAAACCATGCCAAAATCGACATTTCCACACTTTGTAAATCATACCCAAATATATATGGCAATGTTTGCACCCTCATATTCATGCGAACAAGTGTTTTTAACCATGAAACTTGGTGATTTTAGAAACCTAACTTACTGATGACTGATGATATCTTCTCTCTTGAGAATCAACTCCTCACAGTTAGTTTAACCAAGATTAATAAAATTAGTGGAATGGAAGCTCATTTACAGTTTCACTAATCTCATACCCCATCATTTACATCTTTTGAACGAACTTAAAAACACACTAAGCTACTAAGATCTTTATTATTTGGGTTGTATTCTCATTGTATTTAAATTTATTCATGTCAACTTATGTTTATCATATATTTTTTAATGAATACAATTCTTTCGCCAACCTATGTTTTACTAATTTTTTATTTGACCCAACTGTAAATAAGTTTGCACATCCCTGGTCTAACGCGCTGCTCTCGCACTAGACTGGACTGCCGAGGACGGGGAGATCGAGATTCGAATCTCGATTGGGTGTACTGTTTTCCACTCTTCCTCCATGCCAATGCGGTTACATTTATTTTAAATACAACCTTTCATATCCCTAAAGTCACAATCGTAATTCGTATATATGCGTAGGCCAATATCCTGGACGGTTAGTAAGACGTGATACTAAAAAAAAGGTGCCAATATGACCTTGGGAGCCCAGATTAAGTTGGGTTTGTAGGGGACTCGAGAAAATATCACCGTTTTTCCAATTATAGACTAATTTTTTTTTGGTCGAAATAAATAAAATATTGCTTCAGTAGACATATATAGTTTAGTTTTCTTCACGTGGTGATATAAACATTTGTTGAATATCTGTCATGAGCATAGTGGCGTTAGATGACAAACTTTTTAAATAAAGAGAAAAGGATGTCATTGAGTTTTTAGGATACCCCTGACATGTATTAGAGAACTGCTGATATGGTAGTTGGGCCTAGACGTCTCGTGTTCGTGACTCTCCTACGGCTGTTTCCCCCCCACCGCGTCTCTCATGCAGGTTGGTTGAAAGAGTTGCCTTCACCTCACGGAATAAATCCACCCCACTCTAACTTTATTTCAATTCCTTTTGATATTCTCAAAAATGAAACTTCTGGCCTTTAATCAAAACAAATTTACATCAATTTGATTAAAATGTATATACTAATTTCATATGAAAGCTATAATAAGTGGAGATGGAGGTGGGGATATAATATGACCGTTTCCAAAGTTTGTTAATTTGGCCAAAAGCCAATCAGCTGTTGATCGACTCAGGATTCAAAATGGAATAGCAAGAAATCTGGAATGGTGTTGCTTACACAGACTTCGCTGATCACACTGGCTTTTAACGCCAACTGTCTAGATTCGTGTAGTTATTTAAAGATTTTCGAACCAACTTTATTTCGGTGTTTTATATATTTACCTTCGATTAAATAAATATATTTCAAAATTTCTTTCTCGAGAGTGTTTTACACACTCACTATTCTCTGTTTTGAAATAGTATAAGTTGCTTATAACACGATCAATTATTAAAGCTTGTCCCACACGCGTTCGCCGAGAAGAGAGCAAAATCTGCTTGTGGCTTTGTGTTGACCCATGATGCATTGAAACACAAACTTAAAACAGATAATAAGCTCACCTGGTGGTCTAGGGATAAGGTGTCTGACTTCTGTGCTGGGGGTCCGGGGTTCAATCCTCGGTCCCGGCACAGATTTATCTTATTGTCAAACCCTTCCTTCACCTCTGACAAGACGTGTATTAATCACAACTTGTGAATGTGAGGAATGCCAGGCCTCCACCGTGGTTCGGATC